>KV744155.1:1399-23338 GCA_000468175.2 Phytophthora cryptogea
CGGCGTGTCTTCGTGTAATCGAGCAGAAGTTGTTGATATTTTCGAGCACGACATGAGCACAGTGGAGTTGCCACTGGTACCCAGTGTGCGATCGTCGAATTCGTCAGCATCTTCTAGCCGTAGTCACCTTCACTCGGCAGGATCGATCAACTCCGAGAGAAGCGCTCAAAGCGTGCGGAGACAACGCAGCCAGTACCAGCAGCAGGATGATGAAGACGATGGCGACGAAGAAAGTTTTCAATCAGCAGAGGAAGAGATGCACGAGGACGAGCCGCAAGAGTCCAGCAGCGGGGGGCTTTGGGACGAAGTCGAACACTTTTTGAACAAGCCGTCACCGAGTCTATCGAATTTGTCTGGGAAGCAGGTGAAAACAGCAGCCACCAAACCACCAAAAAGCACACTACCTACGCTAAACACAAGGAGGGGATCCCCTGACAACCAAACGTCGTTGCCTAGCCGACCTGCTCGTGCCGCTGTCGCTGCTGCAACGAAAGCAATAGACCCCAAGTTGCTTCAAGAGGCATTTGCATATGCTAACCAATTACAGCAGATTGACTGTGAGGATGACGACGACGATGAACAGCAGCAGTCGTGGCGAAGCAACAAGACCAAGATGCTAATGCAGCGTGCAGCGCTGGGTAGGACAAATTCCTCCTCGTCTTCGTCATCAAGCAATGTTATGCCTAATGGCCCTCGACCAGGACGCAGTAGCGGGCCAAGGGCCTCTATCAATGCAAATAGCGACGTCCGAAAGAAGAAGGGCAAGACATCTTCTACATCAGCGTACAGTTCAGCAACAAAGCCGAAGGTTGCGCTGAAGAAGAAGCGCAGCACCAGCGAAGAGAGCCCTTCAAGTGCAGGCAGTGAAACGTCAAAATCAAAGGGCCACATGGACCCTCAGACACTCCAAGTCCTCGTAAGCAATTTCCAGAACGGCACGACATTGGATGAGCTACGTCGAGAGCTCGCAGCCTCTCAGCAGAGCATGGCCATGTCCCGTCAGGTCCTCCAAGACGCTGCTCAGAACTTCTTTCAGTCTCACTAGTAACCACCAACCAGTTTGACGCACAGCAATACAATAAAACTAGATATTCCAACAAACACAGCAGCAAAACCTCTCACCTACGGAGCCGCCGCGTAGTCCTTGGCCAAGTTGTTCACCTGCTCCAACTGCAACGCCACCCGTTGCATCCTCTGCACATCAGCAGTCGCTGCCCGTCGTTTCTCCTCCACTGCGTGCTGCAGCTCCTTGTTCCTGGCTTCCAACGCTTGCACGAGCGTCTCCAGCTCCTTAGCTTCCTCCTGCTTGGCGCGCAGTCGTTCCGCTCGGATCCTGGCTTGGGGAGACGTTTTGTCCTCCTCTTCTTCCTTCTCCTCCTGATTGTTCTCCTGCTGTTCCTGCGCCGTCACCTGTCGCAAACGCCGCTCTTCTGCCTGTTGGACGACATCTTCCAGCGCCCAAAGCTCCGTATCGACGTCATTCGTCTCGCACAGCCACTGAAATAGCGTCTCCACCTTCTGCCTCAGACTTAGCACCGCCTGGGCCGCCACTTCCTCCGTGCTGTGGAATTCCGCGCCCTCAGGGGTCGCCGGAGCGAAGAAAGCAGCCAATAGCTCTTCGTCTCCGCGACATTCGCTCTCCAGACACGCGCGTAGGTCCACGATCGACGCGGCGTGCACCGACACGTCCAGCGCCTTCTGTAGGATGAGCTGCATACGCTTCATGCGTCCGGATTGGCGCGGCTGAGGCACGGAAGGCGCTGGGGACGCAGGGACCGACGGCATCTCGACGGTAGCTTGGAATTTGAATTATGGCGCCGAAATGGCGCGTTTTCATTGGTCGTTAAGGTGGACATCTTTTCAACCAATGAGAAGTGAAATTCTATTATTTTCAAGGGAGCATTTTTCTAAACAACCTCCGAAGAGTCCGGATCTTAGTGCGGCGAAGACATCATGTGGTTCTCTGCGCTGCGACAGAAGCTACAGCTGCTGATCATCGTTTTCTTCATCTTTGTGGCCTTCGCGGCGTCCGATGCGGCCTGGATGCCCTGGGTGCGTGCTGTGTAATTTGCTATATATTGGTACAAAATATGATTTTTTTAATCTTATTTGTTTCTGATTATTTTGTTAGGCGACGTTGGTAATCTTCCTCACGATGTTGTTGCTGACGGACCTGTTGTTCCTTAATGAAGGAGACTTCAAGTACGACCCGGACTACAAGGTGAAGAATGGGAGGATGGATATTGACTAAGTATGGGAATTTAATGAGGATTCCTGCTTGAATTGGACAGAACTGGGCACGTGCAGTGGACCCCAAGTACTGAGGACATGGCTGCAATAACGAGAAGTGGCAGAAGACAAGAAGGTCTAGAACTCGAGTGACGGATCCACTGCTGATAGTAGCGGAGACAAACGCTGGAAACGAGATTGGAGTTGATATCTATATAGCAAAACAATTTACGCAACACGACACTTACGTTGAACGATAGGATACTCTCCACTTGCAGCCGACGCACTCATGGAAAAGAAAACAGGCTGATAACCTCAGCATGATACTGTACTGCAGTTCATAAAGCGTTGGCGATTTGATTCGCGCGTGAAGCAGGAGTTTTATGGTGGATGGAGTGCTGTGCTTTCCATTTGGTGAATAGTTGAGGATTTCAGTATACCATCGCGTAGTAGCGCGAGAACACCAATGTTGCGAACATGAGAGCGTCGATTCGGTCGAGAACGCCCCCATGGCCGGGGATAAGAGTTCCAGAATCCTTCACCCCAGCTGCCCGCTTGAGCAAGCTCTCGAACAGGTCTCCTAGACGTCCAATGATCACCGCGACGACGGTAAATGAAACTTTAGTGCCGAACGAACCTGGCAGGTCCAGTATGTCGGACGAAACAGCCATAGCAATGATTCCAAACACAATGGCACCCAAAGTGCCTTCGTAGTCCTTGTTCTTGGATAAATGCGCAGCCAACGGGTTATAGTGCGGGTAATTTGCCAGCGCTAGCACTTTGCCTGTAATGTAAGCGCCCGTATCAGACGCCCACACCACGTAGAGCAGCGCGATGAGCAACTTTCGATACAATGTTCTCCTTTCATCATCCACGAACGCTACAAGAATTGACAGCGTGCCGATAATGTAGACCAGACCCATCGCGTCCAGTGTAAACGTCAGGAAGGCTTCCGCGTTGCTTCGACTTGTTGCAAACCGAAAAACCAAGAAGATGATCATACCACTGAGCAGAACTTGCGATGGTTCGATCGCCATGTTGCACGATAGCTCGTTCATCGGGCACGCCGTCGAGTGCAGTGTCAGTACCGTAAAGATGGCGTTCTGTAGGAAAATGATCACCGCGTACTGCCAGTCTGGAGAGAGGCACGCACACATCGCGGCCACAAAACCCGTCGCAACCGTGTAAAACCACCGAGACTCGTAAAACTCGGTCGATTTGAGCAGCGGCAGACCTTCGATTGCCAGCAAAAATGAAGAGGACGAGATCGTGCACAGCAGCGCCGAAAGACACAGCGCCGCCAGCCACTCTCGTCCTCTGAAAACGTACTTGGCCACATCCGTGACTGCGCATCGTTTCAACCTTGGCGCCTGTTCTTTCAGCTCGATATTCACCTGTGCCAGTTCCCTAGCTTCCTGTTCTTCCTGGATGGCTCTGGCTGTTGTAGTCCTCATCGTGTACCTGTCCGTATCTGTTGACGGCCTCTGATGCAGCCTCGACATCGCCGTACTGTCGAACACGAAGGTTCTGCTGCTCGTAAAGATCTCACTACTCTCACTGTCACTCCTGGTGTCCGGATGTGATACATCACTCATCGCTGCTCCTGATCTGTTCACGCTGCACATGGAGCTCTCGAGCGCTTCCAGTCGTGTCAAAAGTCGAAGACGAATCCTGTTGGCCAGACACGCGTACTCGTACGAGCACGTGCTGGTCATGAAGCTGCACACTGTGGATGTGGCAATGGCCGGTGACAGCCACAGAAAGACCGTTACTGCAGGCGCCAACACCGCCGCTGAGAGCGTGCGCTGCACCACATTATAGCGCAGGAAGGCAGGGCAGCGACTTGCTTGGGCTGGAGCTTGTGGGGGCAGAGGCGGAGACGGAGCGGGGCGGTAGAACGAGTTCTGGTGCGGAGAGTTTTGCACGGACGGCTGCGGCATGATCGGGATGCCCAAGCACTCGAGCTCCTGACTGTCGGTCATGACGACGGACGAGACTTGCACTGCGGTGCAGGGTGGACGGTCACGGTTGTAATTAATTTGGACGAAGTAGCGCTAAACAGGCAGGCTCTAAATTGGAAATTACGTTAATAGCCTTGTTTTGCTGAGACGGAGACCTTACCTTCTGAGCCGGGGCGCCATACTGAATGCAAGACTAAAAAACGGCTCGAATTTGGTGAACGTGTCCTGCATTGCTGATCTGTGTTGTTGGCACGCTTAAGTTTTAGCGATCATCCTAACGAAGAATTCCTGCATTATATAAAATTAATTTTGTGCTTTTGGTGCCGACGCTCAGGATTGCAGCGCGTAGTAGCGGGAGAAGACGATGGTCGCAAACATCAACGCGTCAATGCGATCTAGCACGCCGCCGTGGCCTGGGATCAGCGTGCCGGAATCTTTGACGCCTGCTGCGCGCTTCAGCAGGCTCTCGAACAAGTCGCCCATTCGTCCAACAACCACGGCCAGAACAGTGAAGCCGACCTTCATGCCGAATGAGCCCGGCAAATCTAACACCTCGGACGCTACCACCATTGTAATGATGCCGAAGATAACTGCACCGACCGTACCTTCATAGTCCTTGTTCTTGGAGAGGTGTGCGGCAAGCGGGTTGTAGTACGGGTATCTAAAGTAGGCGAGCAATTTGCCGATGAGGTAGGCACCAGTATCGGAAGCCCAGACGATGTAAAGCAGTGCGATGAGCAACTTTCGGTAAAGAGTACGGTGGTTGTCGTCCACGAAGGCCACGAGGATCGAGAGCGTTCCCGTCACGTAAAGCAGACCCACAATGTCTAGCATGAAGCTAACGAAAGCTTCCACTTTGCCTGGCGTCGAAGCGAAGCGAAACACGAGGATGACCACCATGCCACCGAGAAAAATCTCCGAGGTGCCTACCACCAAGTTGCAATTGAGTTCATTCATCGGACAGGCCGTGGAGTGTATCGTGAGAATTGTGAAGACGCCGTACTTGACCAGAGTGATCACTGCGTACTGCCAATCCGGCGTCAAACACGCACAGAGCGCGACCACGTAACCTGTCGGGATCGCGAAGAACCAGCGATACTCATAAAACTCCGTCGACTCGAACTCCGACACCCACTGAATCGACAAGAGGAAGATCATCGACGTCATAACACACACTGGGATGGACACAAATGCCGCAGCCCACCAGATATGTCCGTCAAAATAACGGGCCGCCAGTCCACTCACCGCACAGCGTCGTATCCTCTCTTCCTGATCTCGTAGTTCACCGTCCACAATGGCAATTTCTCGGTTCTCTCGCTCTTCCTCAACTGCTCTGGCATACGGCAGCGACGACCTCGTGAGCCTCGTCCTCACCTCACTATTGCTCTCTGACGACCGCAATTCCGACTCCCTGCTTGAAATACTGTGGTTGCTCCTCGTGTCATTCAGCGATGTGTTATTGGCGAAGCGTCGATCGTCTCCTTCACCACTCAGTCTCCCTTCCAGCGCCTCCATCTGCGTCAAGATCCGCAAGCGAATGCGATTGGCCAGACACGCGTACTCGTAGGCGCACGTGCTGATCATGAAGCTGCACACGGTCGTGGTCGCGAAGGCCGGCGACAACCACAAGAAGAGCGTCACTGCAGGCGCCAAAATGGCCGCCGAGATGACGCGCTGCACTGCGTTGCGCTGGAAAAACTCGCTCCATGCTCCAGTGCGGCGCATCTGTCGACTGTCGCGTTGCATTGGTGGCGGAGAGTCCTCTGTATAGGGAAAATCCTCCTGTGGAGAGTTCTGCATCTCGTCTGTTGATGGAGGCATTGCCAATACGTGGCCGCTATTGGCGACGGCGCTGCGGTAAGCGGCTCCAGCGCTTCGTTCCACGGCCATCACGCTACGAATGAATTGGCAAGAGCAGCCCAGCAATCGCACTTAACGAAGAATCCTGAGACCAGCCACACTGACGCAATGATCGGACGACAGCCAGTTGAAGTTGCCTTGACCATGGCGTTTTACACTCCTATACTTAGTTGTACGTGCCATACGTGTCAAAAGGAGAGTCGGTAGTAGTGTGAGAACACGATGGTGGCGAACATGAGCGCGTCGATGCGGTCGAGTACGCCGCCGTGGCCGGGGATGAGAGTTTCCGAGTCCTTCACGTCCGCTGCACGCTTTAGTAAACTCTCAAACAGGTCGCCGACCCAACCAAATATCACGGCCACGATGGTGTAGCCTACTTTCGCACTGAAGGAACCTGGTAGATCCAGGATTTCAGATGCGGCTGCCACGGCGAGGACTCCGAATACAATGGCACCGACGGTCCCTTCGTAGTCCTTGTTTTTGGATAAGTGCGCCGCCAATGGATGGTAGTATGGATAGTTGAAATTGCTGAGTGTCTTCACGACTACGTAGGCTCCGGTATCGGAAGCCCACACGACGTAGAGCAACGCAATGAGCAACTTTCGGTACTCCGATCGATGGCCATCCTCAACGAACGCGACGATCACAGACAGCGAACCGACGATATACACCAGACCAAGCGCGCCCAGCATAAAACTTACGACCGCATCAATGCCATTGCGTGACGAGATCAAGCGGAACACAAGAATCACGATCATCCCTCCTAAGAATGCTCGTCGTCGCGACAATCGCAACCTGCAACGACCATCGCTCCTTCCTTGAACACGCGGCGGAGTGAGAAATTAGGAGAACGAATATCAAGTATTCGATTAGCACGACAACGGCGTATCACCAGGTGGGGGTCTTAGCAGCGCATATTCCTACAATGAAACCCGAGAGAGTAGCGAAATACCAGCGGAGTGCGTAAAACTCCGTCGTATGTAACTGCGGGACCCACTGCACCGCCAAAAGAAAGGCACTTGACGAAATCACAGCCACGAGTCCAGCTACACACAGCACCGTTTTCCACTCACGACCACTGAAATACCCAGACACCAAGACTGAAAGAGCGCTGCAGAACTCAACGTCGCCAAATCCAGCAATCGGCTCGTTCATAACGTGTTCGTGAAGTGGCATGTGCAGCGGCAGCTTCAACGGGTGCACTGCCGGAACTGATCCCTTGAAATCTCTCCTCACTAGCATATCCATCTTGAAGCTGTAAGCCACTTTCAAGACCCTCGAGGTAGGATACGCAGTTGGATTCGGTATGCCAGCCATGAGTACTCGTAACAGTACACACTAGTCGCGAAACTGCACACTGTCGTGGTTGCGAAAGCCAGCGAGCGCCACAGAAACACCGTGACAAGAGGCACCAGTACAACCGCTGCTGCATGAAGTTGGACTGTAACACCTCCGTCCACTTTTGACACCGCGGGTCTTGAAAAGCACTGGCATACTCTTCACCGAGGCAACCCCCGTTGGTACCATCACTTCTTGAGCGTAGGAAAAATTTTCGTGTGACGACTGCAGAGATGACATCTCGGCAAATGTGCAAGCCGATCCACCACAAATTGTACCTCTTGACAGCAATTGCCAATCGCTTTCAAGACCGACAGGAAACTATCTTCTTTTGAGACGCGGCGCCATTTTGTTCAAGTCGCACGCAAAATACATGACACAACGCTACTCCTCGCAAATTGAGAGCTTATACACATTGCTCATTTACTGGTACTTGACTCGCATTCTTTCTAGCCTCAGCGAGGAAGGCGTTGTGGAAGCGACTCAAGTGTGTAAAGCGTAATAGCGCGAAAATACAACCGTAGCGAACATCAACGCATCAATGCGGTCCAAGGCCCCTCCATGCCCTGGGATCAATTTCCCCGAGTCCTTGACACCAGCAGCACGCTTCAAAAGACTCTCGAACAAATCTCCCAATCGCCCTGCAACGACTGCCACAACGGTGTACGCCACCTTCGTGCGAAATGAACCCGGTAAGTCTAGAATGTCCGACGCAGCAACCATAGTAGCGATTCCAAACACGATAGCACCCACAGTGCCTTCGAAGTCTTTGTTCTTGGAAAGGTGCGCTGCCAGTGGGTTGTAGTACGGGTAGTTACAATACGCGAGCGTCTTGCCAACAAGGTAAGCGCCGGTGTCGGAAGCCCAGACGATGTACAGCAGTGCAATCAAGAGCTTCCGATACAAAATACGGATATCGTCATCCACAAACGATACGAGAATGGAGAGGCTGCCAGTGATGTAAACCAGCCCAACCACATCGAGCATGAAAGTCACGAAAGCCTCAGCGTTACTGCGGGACGACGCGAAGCGGAAAATGAGAACGACAAGGAATCCCATTAGAAAAACTTGCGATGTGCCGAGGGCGATGTTGCAACTTCCTTGGTTCATTGGACACGCAGTCGAGTGCAGCGTGAGGAAGATGAAGACCACGTACTTGATGAGCATGATGACTCCATACTGCCAGTCCGGGGTAAAGCACGCGGAGAGTCCAACCACAAACCCCGTGGCAATCGCGAAGCACCAACGGTATTCATAAAACTCGGTCGTTTGCAGCTCAGGTTCTCCCTGAATAAACCACAATTGTGTAGCGGTCGTGAGCACACATATGAGCAGTGCAACACAAACTGCAGCGACCCACTCCCTCCCATCAAAGTATCTCGCTGCGAGCTCCGTAACTGCACAGCGGTTCAACCTGTCTTCCTGGTCTCTCAGCTCGCAGTCCACGACCGCGATCTCCCTGTTCTCCCTCTCTTCCTGCAGAGCTCGTGCATTCAGCGACGTTCGACCACGTATCCTCGTAGTGGACTCCACATTAGCACGGGGTGTCTGCTGCGTCTGCGACTCTCTGTCTTCCAGTCCACTGTCGCTCACACTTTCGCTGCTGGCATTGCTCCTCGTGTGATGGTACAGCGTCTCACTGCTGAACCTGGAGCACCTGCTGCCACCTTCACTCGGGCCTTCCATGGCCTCCAGTCTGGTCAATATCCGCAGTCGAATGCGGTTGGCCAGGCACGCGTACTCGTACGAGCATGTGCTGGTCAGGAAGCTGCACACGGTCGTGGTCGCGAAGGCCGGAGACAGCCAGAGGAAGACCGTGACGGCCGGAGCCAAGATGGCGGCTGAGATCACGCGTTGCACTGCGTTTTGACGCAGAAACTCGCGGCACCGACTGCAATGGGACGGCGAAGTCTCGTTGTGTGGTCGTCGAGACGAAGCGAGTGACGTTGACACGTCCCCGGCGTACGGGAAGTCGCCGCGTGGGGACGAGGGGCTCTCGACAGGAGTGCACGTCACGAACACGCGCTCGGTGGTGGCCATGGCGGCGCAGGAGAGCGCGCTGTTCGGGTCAACGCACACGAGTCGGACCCGCGTTCTCCGATGAGTGGCGACTAAAATGTGTGATGTTGCATGGACATGGTTATCAAAAGGTCCAATTAATCGTCGGTGGTGGGAATGTGAATGATGATGGTTAGTTTGTGTGGCTCTAGCCTACTTCAACTTTTGGACCTCTGATTTGTTGTTGTAAGCTCGGAATGTTTTAGTGATATTAGTGATATTGTGAGAGCGCTGCATAATTAATCTGTTTCGTTTATTTTGGTCAGGTTCCTACGGCGTAGTAGCGTGAGAAGACTAAAGTCGCGAACATGAGCGCGTCTATTCGGTCTAGCATGCCTCCATGCCCAGGGATGAGTTTCCCCGAGTCTTTCACGCCTGCTGCGCGCTTCAGGAGGCTTTCAAACAAATCGCCGATTCTTCCGGTGATCACGGCCATGACAGTAAACAACACCTTGGATCCAAACGAGCCTGGCAAGCCCAGCACCTTAGAAACAATCACCATGGCACCGATTCCAAACACGATTGCCCCGAGGGTTCCTTCGTAGTCCTTGTTTTTGGACAAGTGCGCTGCCAACGGGTTGTAGTACGGATACTTGGCGATCTCTAACGCCTTGCCCGTGATATATGCTCCAGTGTCGGAGGCCCACACGATGTAGAGCAAAGCAATCAGCAGTTCACGGTACAACAGACGTCGTTCATCATCCACGAAAGCCACGAGGACAGATAACGTTCCGGACACGTAAAACAGACCCAGCACGTCCAGCATGAACGCCAAAAAAGCTTCAACGCCACTGTAAAATGCACAACGGGACACAAGCAGAGCCATCGTGCCTGCTAGGAGAGCCACTTCTGGGTCCAACCCGATGCCACAGCTGAAGTCATTTAGAGGACAACTTGTGGAGTACATGGCGAGAACCGTGAACACGGCATACTGAACGAGGATGGAGAGCGCATATTGGAGATCGGGCGCCATGCAAGCACAAAACCCAGCCACGAAGCTTGTGGTAACGGAGTAGAACCATCGAGACTCGTAAAACTCCGTCGACTGAAGCGCAGGAGCCCGCTCCACCGCAAGAAGAAATGTGGCAGTTGCAACGGCACAAAGTCCGACCGAGACGCACGCCGCCGCGAGCTTGTCGTTTCCGTTAAAATAACTCGACGCTAGCATGCTCACTGCGTGATTCCTTAAGCGCTCTTCTTGAGTACGCAGCTCTTCTTGGACACGTGCAATTTCCTCCTCTTCTTGTTCTTCTCGTTGGGATCGAAGGTCTGTCTGCGATGGTTGTGGTACGAGTAGTCGTACTCTACCAGTATTGGCATCCACGTTGGTGCTAGATCCGTGGAGAACAGACTCGGACAAGTAAGTTCTGCCACTCATAGCATCTTCGAACGCAGTTTGACTGGACACCAAGCTGTCATGATTGCTGTGAAGACGCACTTCATTACTCGAGCGTGATGCATCCGTGTCGTCGTCCCAAACGCCTTCTAGAGCTACAAGCCGCGTGATGATCCGAAGCCGAATACGATTCGAGAGGCACGCATACTCGTACGAACACGCACTTGCCACGAAGCTGCAGACTGTTGATGTAGCAAAAGCTGGTGAGAGCCACAAGAAAGCCGTCACGAGCGGAGCCAACACGAGCGCTGATAATGTGCGCTGCACGACGTTTAACTGGAAGAAGGCAGCACAAGTATCCCATCTACTGCTGCAGCTCTGGGAGATTGGCACATACACTTCGGGGGTGTACGGAAAATACTCGCCCTGCGGTGAAGACACCGTCTCCTGCGAGCTTTGGGGCATGATAGCAGCATCAGAGCACCTTGTATCACTGCGTCGGCCGTATCGGGTTCCTGGACTCACTGCCATCGCGACGACTTGTGTCTGGGATGAGCTTTAGCACTGTGGCCATCCAGCAAAAAGCTCTTGAACAACGGTTTTCAATCAACGGATGTGTCGTTTCGATTCCAGCGTAACGGAGCTGAAAGCCATGGCGGACCCCAACGTACTTGCAAGCTAGAAGGTTGAATTAGTTTGGTGGTTAAAGCGATACTCGGCCACTCTGTACATTGCAGTCGCATCCTAACGCTGATTCTGGCGACGTCTATCGTCTGGGTCACCATGGCTGGCTGTCGCTCACCACAGCGGCTAAATATTGGTATATCATCTCGTATTGCTCCTGCATCCACGCACAGCATCACATTCATGCAAACTCATCGTTACCAAGCGCAGCGCAATGGTAAATGGATCAAGAACGAACGTACCGGGGTCTGTACCATACCAGGTCGCTGCGATCGCAAGTGGTGCACGACACGTGGGATATCGAGCGCGTGCTGCATCTTCCGCGCGTCCTCATCCGCTCCCTCACTATTACTCGTAAGCACTTCATACAACTGCTTCAACAGGATATCAATGGCAATGAACGTGCCCGACCGTCCGATACCGGCGCTGCAGTGCACCACCACCCTCGCATCCACCTTGTGCGTCCTGGAGGCCTCACTGCGATAACTATTGACGGCGTCCAGCATCGGTGCAATGACTCGAAAGTCGCGCAGCACGCCATGGTCCGGCCAGATCGTGAGCTGGATCTGCTTGATCACTCTCGCCCTCTCCTCGTTATCCGCCTTCCACACCTTGAACCTTCTCACAATGAAGCCCAAGCTGGCCGGGTGCTCCTCCTCCCCCAATAACTGCACCTTGACGCCTTCAAAGTCCACAGCTTGTCCTCTCGGCTCCCAGTACAGATCTGCCTTAAGCCTCTCTCGCTCCACAAAGTTGGTGAGCATGAGCACCACGTGGACGTCGCATTGCCACACCATGTGCCAGAAGTCCCCGATGGCAGCCGGCACGGGCGCACAGCAGGCCACGTAGCCTCCGTCGATGTAATTGGCGTTAATGTAGTCGTCCGCCGAGTCCTGCAGCTTCACTCGCGTCTGCTCGAACGGGAGCACGTCGCGATACCGGTTTTTCGCTTTGGTGGCTTTGGTCTGTGTCGTGAGCTTTGCCTCGTAGCCTGGTGCCTTGTCGATGCTCCAGCAGAGCTCCATGTACTCATGTTCGAAGCCGGAGGCGCCCGAGCGACAGTCACGACGTTGGAGACGCTCGAACTTGGTCAAAAACGCGGTGATGGAGGCGCGCGAACCCTCGGGTAGATTGCCAGAGGGGGACAAGGCATTGCGCAATGCTGCGAGCCCCAAAGGAGCGGTAGAAGACGCTGTGCGCGGCGTCGCCATGGCGAGAGAGGGTCGGGAAGGGCACCCGCTTCTTTAGTGCAGGAATGGTTGCGATTGCCACATTGCCGCCACCGAAAGCGGCACCGAACGGCTAACGGCACAGAACGTGAAACTGGTACCGTGTACCCTTGGGTGATCGTCATGTTGTGTGGTGTGAGCGTACCTAAATGTTAAATTGGGGGGATGTGTCCGACGGTTACGCAAGTTCAGCTTTGGCCGTGCCTTATCCATCAATGGAGGGTCAAGACGTTGCCTCTGGTTTGCAATTCATTTTGCGTTTAACAGCGTGGCCGCAAAGACAAGCTCCCCATTCCTGTTAGACTTCGTCAGCCGCAGTGAAGATGGAGACGACGCTGCAGCAGCGATGGACGCGCTTCGCCGAGGAAGATCTGGGCACCTTCGTCACGTGCTCGGCGCTTTTCACGGCCTTCCAACTGGGCAAGGAGTTCCGCGCCGTCGCCAAGGATGCGATGCTGCCGGCGACGCAGCGTTTGGCGCTTGCGGCGCGTCGTACGGGTCCCAAGGTGCCTCTGCTCGTGTGCTCGGCGGCTGTTGGCATTGCCGGCATGAAGCTCTCCATCGCCGCCGTCTCGCAGTACCGCCAGGACTTCTCGCGCAACAACGTGCTCCTGGCCTTCCCCGTGTGCGGCGTGCTGCTGAACGTGCACCGCGGACCGCGAGCCATGGCCGTAGGCGCGCTGGGACTCACGGCTGTGGGCTACGGCGCCGACTACGTCTTCGGTATCTATCACCGGATGCAGTACGAAGATGCACTGCGCGAGCACGAGGAGGAGCAGGCGCGTCTTCGCCACTTCCAGACGTCCACTCGCTTCGAGCCGTTCGCCGCCAGCCCGAGCGAGTATTAACTGGCAGGTTGGACCGCCCATTATCATCTGGAGCGAGGGGAAGTCGACCGGACAACGCGCTGCTCCAAGCAGATTCCTGCGCCATCCAGCCACTCGGTAGAACTAAATTGATCGGTACATTATGTGAAGAATAAAGCAAACGCAACCATCGGCAGTCAATTGCCATCGCGATCAAGCCTGAGCAAATCACTCGGGCACGTGGCAGCAAAGCCTTGCTGGCCCCACGTCGTCTGCACAGGTATCAGGTGTCGGAGACAGAGTTCGACCTATGCCATAGACGAGCTCAGTCAAACCCAATTGCTGAGGATCGCAATGCCCCCCGCCAAAGCCTTCGACCACGCTGCGCACGCCCAGCACCGCTGGCGGCGGTTCCTGAACCACGACTCGAAGGACTACGCCGGCTTCTCCGTCATGGCTGGAGGGCTGCAATTCGCGCGAGTGGTGAGCTCGCACAAGCGAGCGAAAGGCATTGCGTACTTGACCAAGAAGACGGCCGAGAAGCTCCCCAAGCTGATGGTATACCCGTTGGTGCTAGGCATCACGGGTGCTGAGCTTTTGGTCTGGGGCTCTTCGTACCTTAACGACGGCAAGGACGAGAACGCCAGCCAAGTCGCACGTGACGCCAAGCTCGCACCTGCAGCTTTTGCAGTGTACGGCACGACGCTGAATTCTGTGTATCCTCTGGTGGGTCGTTGGCGTCGTGTGCGCGGGTTCTTCCGTCCCATCAAGTGGGGCTTAGTCGGTCTTGGTATCGACTATGCCGTCACGAAGCTCATGGCGAGTCAATCCAAGACCCAAACCCCGGCACTGCTCGAGACCGAGAAAGAGTAGACGGAGTAGATGACAAAGTCTTGCGCACAAGGTCTGAACTACAGATAGAGATGTAAATGGCCATGTGTCGAATACAATAGCTGAAAATGTGAACGTGGTGCACTCTCGCTGGTGGTCGTATGATCGAATGCAACGTGAAGAAGCACCGCGAAGTGCAGCCAAAGAGCCATTCCACCTTTGCTGGCTTTCCCGTTCGACTTCTTGTCGATAGTTGCATCGGAATGGTGGAGCTAGAGCGCCTCTGATGTTTCGAGCATGGCTGGAACGAAACTTCCCGTTCCGTCATTTCTGCTTTTGATCAGCAAGACGCAACCCAACCATGCAGTTTCGATGCGCAGTATCCATACTATCAATTCTCCTCCTCCTTGTGGTTGAAGACACTTCGGCTCAAGTGTGCTTAGCTGCAGCAAAAACTCTCACAACGTCATGTGGCAACAATTTCTGCGGTGCATACAAACCGTGCGTGGTGACCAATTCTACCGACTGCCAAAGTTTCAGCTCCAGCTCGAATGAATTTTCAACAAACTGTACCAGTGTTGGCGATGACGGGTGCGCCTACACGTGCTTTCAAGCTTCTGGTGGCAACAATTCCGATCCGACACAATTCATTTTCATGATCCCGTTCGACGCTGAAGACAATTTAAAGAATACAACCTACGCCACTGCAGACAACGACACTGTTACGTCAATTGGTCAGTTGATACTGTCACCTCAGACCAACTACGTGTCGATACAAGGTGGCAGTGCCTACCAGCAATTTAACAAAGGCAGCGTCATCCAGTTGGATTTGGACGACAGCTTTCTCACCTCACAGACACAACTGACAACCGTGAGTTTGGTTTCTATGAACCTCTCCAGCAAAATTTACGATGTTCCTAGTCTTGCTCCTGGATCGACCACCGATTTATCACTATCGAACACACTGCTGACCGAGTTTCCAGCAAATCTCATGTCACTACAGAATGTTTCGAAGCTGTGAGTTGGCAATGAGGATTGATCTGACCATCGAACTGATGCAAACTTGCGTACTTATGTTTGTTCTTAGGTATCTCGCTTCAAACTACATTACGACGGTGAATTCGTGGATTGACTGGGAGAAGCTGTCGCTACTGTGCGTGATGCCCTGCTATCTGAAATTCTAGTATATTGGATGGTTTGACTGATATTGTGCATGTTGCACAGGGACCTGCAACAGAACAATTTATCTACGTTTGAAGGCAATTTTCCTGGCTTAACAGATCTGTACGTGGTTGCATACAAGCTCAGAAACGTGAATATTTGTGGGCTGAGCAACTCGCTAATACTGGTCGTGCCAAGTAGGTATCTCAGAGAAAACAATCTAACTGAAATCCCGGCAGTTGTCTTCACCCTCCAGAATTTGACCAAGCTCACGATCCAGAACAACCCGTTGGTAAATCGCACTTTCACAAAGGATCAGATCAACTTTTTGCAGTCACTTTCAAGTTTGGACTTGACCAGCAACGATTTTCAATCCAACCCAGACTGTAACCTATCAGATCAACGCACCATTGGGGACAACAACACAATTGTGTGCGTGATAAGCCTGAATGCGATAGAAATATCTGCATCCTCGTCATCTTCCAGTAGTTTTGGAACAACCCGTATAACGGGATCAACCAGTTTTGACAAGGATACCAGCAGCGGTAATGGTGCAAGCCGAGCGAGCACGTTTTGGGTTGTCGCCACCGTAACTTTCGTTGTGGTGATTGCACTTGCTGCAACTGGTGCTTACTACTGGAAACAACACAAACTGGAGAGAGCAAAAGGTGTGTTCAACAACATGCATCGAGCATCGAGTAAACACCGAGCGATGACAATTTGGGACGATCCCGAGCTTTTGGCACTCCACGTAAATTGTGACGACATCCAGGACATTAAACTTATCGGAAGTGGGTCATTCGATGTGTGGCTCGTGAGATATCGCGATTCTGAGCTCCTTGCATCGAAGCGTATCCGCGATGACAGTATTGTGACTGAACACATACAGGCGTTCGTGGAGGAAATGAAGCTGGCCTCGAAGCTGGATCACCCGAATATTGTTGCCTTGGTTGGAGCAGCTTGGAACTCTGGGTCAGACATACAAGCATTATTTGAGTTCGTGGAAAATGGCGACGTGCGATCGTATTTATCAGCTCCTTCACTACCGCGCTACTGGACACGAGTTAAAGTGCAACTTGCTGTCGATGTGATTGAGGCTTTGGTGTATGTGCATTCGTTCACTCCGCCGCTGGTGCATCAAGCTTTGAAGTCATACAACATTTTGATCTCAGCAGACATGCGAGCGAAACTCGCGGATGTCGGAGTCTCAGGATTCCGACCACAGAACGGCATCATGACGACGGAAACTACATGTAAAACAAGTAGATGGCTCGCTCCTGAGATCATTTCAGGTAGTGGTGACTACAGTCAGGCTGCAGACATTTTTGCGTATGGCGTCCTGCTCTCTGAATTCGACACCCACGCACTGCCGTATGAAGACGCCGTTGGAGGCAACGACAGGATCGCCGATTTGACTATCTTGCAAATGGTAGCAAGTGGTAACCTCCGACCCACTTTTAGTGATACCTGTCCGCCTATTATCTTGGAGCTGGCAAAGCAGTGTATGTCACAAGACCTTCGAGATCGCCCACCAGCACTGAAAGTCGCCTACGCCCTCCGACAGCTGCAACGAGAAGCGTTTAACATGTAAAAGTGATCTGTTTTGCCCAATTCATCCGTTTTCATTTGCGAAATGAGTATCGCTCTTGCAATCGTCAAGTTACAGCAGGTACTCACTCGATCCATTTAAAAGGGAACCATTTACCAAGTGGGGCAAGGATGCCCTTGCGAAATCCCAAGTAAAATATCTAATGTCGCTCATCGCAAGCTCTCCTTGTCACGGAAAGAGTACTAATGTTACAGCTCTATTGTGGACGCACATAATAGAGCCTTTGCCCGCGAGACGGGTGTGTCTTCACAGTCATTCCTTTCAACGAAGTAGATTACTTTTGAGTGAACTACGTCACCTTCATCAATTGGCACTTTTCAAGAGGAAAAAATCGAGTGTTTCAAGTAGGTGTTCATGTTCGTTATGAAGCGTGGCACTTGCAAATTTCGATGTGTTCTAGCACCGTGGCAAGTCCAATGACATACTCTCTTCAAGACCAATGTTTGTTGCAAGCAACCTACTTCATTCCTTCGAAGGGGAAGCATTGGTCAAGCGCAGAGAGCACACCCATGCGGATGCCAAAGTAAAACATACGCCGCCGCAGTAGCTGCGGAGCGAACTTTTTCGGAAGAGGTTCCGAGCCGAACCCGATCAAGCACTCCATGGCATATCCGCCCTTGTACTTGGTGCTGGTTTGACCATTGCCTCGACGTTTTTGACGGGCGGTGAGATGCGTCGGATTCGTGTTAAACAGGACGTTGTGAGTAGCCGTGCCCAGCCTGTCCATAGGCACAGGGAACGGATTCAACAGCGCTTTACCATTCACGTACAGAAATTCGGGGGTGTCGTCCTCAACCGGCATATACTGGACAATGCTGCCACAGAGCGAGTCTTCGTGCTTTTCCAGATCATTATTTGTCGACGAGGAAATACCCGCCACACCCCACGGTGAGAAGAAATATTCCTGCTTGGCCAGCTCGTACGAGATCCAGAACGTCTCCTTGTCTCCGTACGAGAACTCGTGGACAAAGTGCTGCTCTGTAATGAGGAAGAACATGATATTGATAGCCTGGCCAGCACGAGACTTGTCGATTGCCACAAGGGACGAGTCCTGCTCATGCGACGTCTGGCGACGCCACGCGTACGACGTCTTGGGACTCAAATGCTCGGACGGAGTGGATCCTGGTGGCAACCCAAACTTGGCGTAGTCGAACTCCTTGAGCAGTTTTCTCAAGTACTGCTCTCCATCTACATCCTGATTGAAAAATTCCTTGCTAGACAGCACTCGGTCGTAGAAGAACGTGGTGCCTGTGCTTTTGTATCCGTCCGTGGTCCGCACAACAGCGGGGTCCCGCATGAAAATGTCGTCGACGTCCAGTAAAAGCACCTCCTTGATGTCGGTGTGGTACATGGCTAAGGGTTTGATCCACCAACTTCGAAAGTGTCTTGCACGGTCCTCCGTGAGCTTCTTACGAGCCACAAGGTCGGTGCAAACGTCCACAATCTCCAAATTGTCGTCCGCCTCCAGCAACAACGTGCGTGAAGCGTTGTTCATTTCCTCTGGGAAACAGTTGTAGATCTGGATACGCTCATTATTGCCGAGACAACGCAGCTCCTTGACCAGCGAGAGCCCCATAGGGACGGCCCCATTGTGCATGCACATGATGATGCCCTTATCCTTGTCAGAATTGGATAAGGAATCCACTTGACCTTGAAGTTGCCCTAACCCATCTCCTTCTTTTGTCAATTCCGTTAATGGAGACACGGATTCCGCATTTTGGACACTTCCAGATACAGAGTACAGGATAAGACACAATAAGAGCATAGGGACAGCATAGTGCCATGCCGGGCGCTTCTCTCTCGCTATGCGGCGAGCAGCTGAGGAAGAGCGGCGAGGCGCGTCCCCCGTCTCCAGGTCCTGGCGTCGAGGGGAGGCTGGTCCGCCGCCGCGACTCGTGAGCGTATTGCCGCCGTCGAGCATTCGTCCAGAATAATGACATGTCAAAACGTTAAAACGTCATTAAAGCGAGGGGTCAGTATTGTAAAGGCACTTCAACTTGACTGGCCAATCATATCGCGGTACTTTTAATCCATTTTAATCCCTAAGCCACGGGTGTAGCTCCTGTAAGCTGGTGGTTCTCCTTGCTGGCAGCATACCACGGACAGGATAACACTTGAGTGAGTACCCCCGTATCCTTGTCCAAATGCCAGCGCAATAGCAGCATGTTGAACGTGCGAAGGATTTTTCTCGGCATCAGACGTGCTAACAGCAGAAGCATCACTGAAGACGCCTGGTACACGTGCTCTCCGTAGTACAGATACCCCGTCAGCAGTAGTGCCTCGACGGTCGTACAGCGTTTGTCCTTGTACATGATGTAAGCCATGTCATCGCAGTCCCGAAACAGGTTTCGGAACGGGCCGCCGATACAGTTGCGCTCAAAGGATGTGAGGTGGTCGTTCTCCTCCCCATCGAGCGATTTCTTCTTGACGATGCCATCGGTGATTTGAGCTGACGCACCACTCGGGTTCGGGACGGAGTGGCGGCTCAGTTTAAAGCTGTTTTGACCGGATAGAGACATTCTGGCCGATCGAACTGCACTCTTCACCTTCGGACTCAAGCGCTTGACAACCATCGAGGAAACTGCGGCTATGATGCCCAAGCCCACAGAGAAAATGACGATGAAGACTATCATGTTGATCTTGAACACGACGCAGGAGTCGTTGAGGCCACAGTACTTTGCTCCACGGGATGATGTCTTACGAAGAATCTCACCGTTCTGGGCATTGATGAACTCGAGAGGCGTTGCCCGAACGGAAAGTAGGACAGCCGCAACGATAGAAGTGATCACGATCTGCATGGTCTCCCAGGTCAAACGGAAGTGACGGTCGAGTTGCTGGTCGCCTGACCGGGCCTTGGCCAAATTGACGAAAGCGTACGAGAAGGCGAAGATGCAGCAAGTCAAATTCATGACCGACTCGACGGTCAACGTACCCGTGGAGAGTCCAAGCATGTACAAATCCGAGTTGTAAATGATGTGGTAGATGATCTGCGCGAGGTAAACGACCTGCATGCGGCCATTCTGGCACCGATACGCCCAAATTTGAGTGAGCAAGACGGAACGCTCATGTGACATCACTTGATACAAGCTGATCATCCCCATGAGCAGCATCTGCATGACGACGATACCTGGCAGGATACTGAGCGCGACGGTATCGGCATACCGACTTCGGAAGGTGTTGAGGTTCATGCCAATGCGAGTCGGATTGTCTGCGGTGACGTAGTTGACCCACTCCCACATGGAGTTGTAGTAGTTGTGAATGCAAACGTCACCAGTACTGCACATAGGGATATCATCGGGCGAGTGGATCATTAGGCCGTAGCTTGACCAACGCTTTGAAACCTCGCACGTGTCTTCGATGTAGACTCCCGTTGCGTTCACCGCACGGACACGACAGCCGCCATAGTAACCCTTGAACAGCGGCTGCAGCACAGTCTCGAATTGGTACTTCGTGGTGCCTGCCGCTACCACTCGTGGCGCCTCCGGAATACTGCTTTTGAAGTTGAATGGAAAGAGCGTCAGAATGTCGGGAATGACAGCCAACGGGTCTTCGCCGTTCGTCTCGAGCACAAGTTTAGAGCCGACCAGACTGTCATCAACAGTGACATCAGGGCGGCACTCGGTGTAGTCGGGGAAAATGTTGAAATCGATGCCGGGGATGCTGGCGAAGTTGGCGCTGCCTTTTACTGTCGAATACAAGAACAGTCTCGTGATGGTGTAGATGTTCCACCCGCACTCACACGGTGCCTTCCCCGCCACTGCAATATCAAGCTCGCGTCGAAATTGAGGCGCAATGTTCAGGTTCAGTACGTTGACGACGTCAAGGATATCCTGTGCGCTGCCAGCGATACCTGCCGTCATGGACCCCCACTCGTTCACTCCACTCTGGCAATACACCCCCTTTTCATCGAGTCTTGCTCCAAGGTCGAGTGCCTTCTGACTCAGCACGCTGAAGTCGTACAGTGACAAGTCTGGTTTGCGACCAGCAAAGCTCTTGAAAGTGGTTGCTCCGATGATGGCGTCTTGGGCGAAGATGCTGTACTTGACCAGACACACTTTGTTCAACCCGAGACACCCACTGCATCCTCCAGCCATGGTCGGGTCTTGCTCGGTGAAAGCGTAGATACTTTCATCGACAAGCTTGAGCACTGTTCCGGTTGAGAGGTACTTGGTGGAGGTGAAAACCACGAGCAAGGCGAGAGGCCAAATCACAATGCGGCCTACCACAGCCAAGAATGCTCCGAAGACCGAAGGCTTGAAGAGAACCGTCCAGCTTTGGCCCTCGCGCTGTCGTTGCTGCTCGGCGTAGTATTCTGCTCCCCAGTTGCCGCCTCCAGACCCGACCTTGTATTTATTTCCTGATTTCATTGGAGACCAGTCAACTAGAGCGACACGAGCAGAATGAGCTTCTCTCAGCTGAGATAAGCTCAACGAGAGAGGGGTTTCGAGATGCCGTTGCGCAGTCAGCTCAGGACATCTAAATCTACACGGATGAGATTGTGAAGAACTCCACCTTTGGAAGAAACTTTGTTGGCTTCCAAGCCTCGTGCAGTGTGCTAGTATATTGTTACCGAATGCATACGATTATAACTTTTCTGGAAATGGATGAAGCCTGCAGCACGATGCAGCGTGGGTCTGTTTGCTTCCGTCAAATAGTATCTTAGGTGGACTCCATCGTTTGCCCGGCAGAATAATGAGCTGGTTGTTGTTTAGTTAGTACAGAAGTTTATGCCAAAGTATAATCTTATAAGGCAAATAACTTTCGATGTGGCTTCCTTTTTTGTGCGATGAATCGGGCGCAATGCTGACTGAATTGCTTTCTTGGAGGGTATATTGAC
>KV744155.1:34255-45893 GCA_000468175.2 Phytophthora cryptogea
CAGTCGAGGCGCTGCTGCTTAGGGGGTATCTCTATTACGGCGAGCACATCTACCAGGCTTCTTCGGTTAGCGTTTGACGCCTCAAAAGGTACTTCGCGCGTTCAAGGTGTTGCTATTGCGTTGGTATGTTGATCCTAAAGAAGGCACTTTGTCACATGCCTTGACATGCACTTGGTACCATGCATGCGAAGAAAATCACAAGTGGGTTGGCACCACCCCGGTAGCTTAACTGTGCACAGGGAAACTATGGCATTATTCTGCAAGCGCGGTGGCATGAAGCAAATGAAACACGTTTTGCATCACACATGTGCCAAGGTTGAAGTCAAGTGTAGCCATGTCCTCTATCTAATGTCCACCACACCACATAGTTTCCGTCTACTTTCGTAATTAGTCCATACAAATATATAGCTCAGCAATGGCTCGAAGCCGCAGCGTGTCTCGCTCGCGCTCTCCGGGGCGCCCCCGCCGCCACGGAGGCTCCTCCTCCTTCTCTCGACGGGACCGACACGCGTCGTCGTCCCGTCGACGTAGCCGCAGCCGCAGTCGCCGTCGGGAGGAGCCCAGAGATGCTCCGGAAGAGAAAAACGGCGAGATCTCGCTCAGCATCGAAGAAACCAACAAGTTGCGCGTGTCGCTGGGCCTCAAGCCGCTGTCTGTGGGTCCCTCTAAGAAGGAGCAGGCGGTCGTGAGTGTGCAGAAGAGCAGCGAGCAGCTGGAGGCGGAGAGGGAGCAGCAGGAGCTCAAGCGCAAGCTGCAGCAGTCCAAGACACGGCGGGAATTGACCCAGAAACTGGCTGGAAAGTCTCTTGGAGAACAGCTCAAAGCGGATTTAGAGGCTCAGAAGAAGAGCAGCAAGGGACAAAAAGCCCACGAAGCTCTGGAATGGGTGAAACAGTCGAGGAAGAAGAAGACACAGGAAAAGACAGAGGAGAAACAGGAGACGGAGAGCTATGATGCTACTGCGCTGGCAGGCATGACTGTGGGCCACTCGTTGGACAATTTTGAGGACGGACAGGAAGTGGTGCTGACGCTCAAGGACGCAAAGGTGCTGGGCGAAGATGGCCAGGACTTGAACGACGAGGAGGACGAACTCGTGAACGTCGAGTTGAGTGAGAAAGATCGACGTGCAGCGCAGCAGGCGAGAGCCAAACGAGCGGCGATGCCGGTGTATTCAGGGTATGACGACGACGAGTTCATTGAGATGGGGAACTTACGAAAAATCAAGAAGAGCGGGCCGAAGTTGTTGGCACACTACGATGAAGAACTGGACGCGGCGGATGCGGATGCAGCCAGGAAATTTAAGCTGAATGAGGCGGGAGAATCGGCGGCGTTGCATGAGGAGGGCAAACAGGAGGAGGAGGATGGAGATGTGGCGGTGATCTCGCTTGCGATGGATCGGACCCGACGTGCGGAGGACTACTACACGAAGGAGGAGGTGGAAGCACAGTTTAACAAGCACAAGAAGGRCAAGAAGCTGCGCAAGAAGAAGAAGAGATCTCGTCGTCAYCATGATGAAGACTTAGGTGAGAATGATGCAGTTGAAGKRCAACTGAACGCTGAAACTGGAGAAGACGACGGTRGAGATGCTGCGTCTCTGGTTGCTCAGCTGGAACAAGAAGCAMTGCAGGCTGRTGAGTCATCGTCTAAAGATCGCGGAAAGCGCAAACGYAGCCKTCAYAATGACGATGAAGAGGARGAGAACCTACTTCGATTTCAGGAAGCGCGCGAGAAGGCAAATGCTGCGGCATCCGAGGCACTGRCTGCCAGCTCAGAAAAGAGACGAATGAAGCGGCGACAGATAGACGATAGCGAAATTGTGGACGATGCYGCCGCAATAGAGATGGAACTTGGTGCTTCTCTGGCTCGTGCSCGGCAGTTRGCGCAACAGCAAACTCAAAAGCAGGCTCCAGTTGTGCCGACAACCAGTGAAGATCGAATTGCTCAGCTTGTGAGTCAGACTATCAGCAACGAAGATGACACAACGCCTGCTGCTCCTACGGACAGCTCGGAAGATGTTGCAATGGAGGGCCCTTCCGAAAGCCACAGCAAACCTGTTGGACATGTATTTGGGGAGGTGAGTTCCACATCAAACACTGTTGTATTTAATGAGGCTACCGACTTCGAGACGCGGCTACGCGACGCAATGGAAAAGCGTGCGGCTCAATTCCAAGTCGCAGCTGGTGGAACCGCAGTGCCAACTCCAAATACTGCCGCAATCGAAAAACCTGTGCAGTCTGCAGTTGTTAAAAAGCAAGAAGAGGAAATGGAAATTGACGAGGAGACAAAAGAGGAAGACAATGAAGAGGATGAAGAGACTAAAGAGAATGAAGTATGGGGTGAGGAGCAGCCACTCGTGGGCACAGGTATGGGTGCAACGCTAGCACTACTTCGCAAGACTGGCGATCTGCGTCAGACCCGAGTCGAACGACAGGCCGGTCGGGCCAACGACACTCGTGACCGCAACTTCGAGGACGATCTCCGTATCAAGAACGGCGTGAAGCTAGACTACCGCGATGAGTTTGGGCGGCTGCTAACCAAGAAGGAGGCCTTCCGTATGCTGTCGTACAAGTTCCACGGCCATGAGCCAGGGAAGAAGAAAAAGGAAAAGCGACTGAAGCAACTCAAAGAAGAGCTCGAGGCGCAAAAACTGCTCTCTGGAGAAGGCAGCACAAAGATGATGAAGGTGCTCGAGAAGAAACAAAAACACACGAAGGAAGCGCACGTTGTGCTATCCAGCGGTGTGTAGCAGTGCTGCATACGATTAAACTTGACGTCTAGCTCTGGCAAGAAGAAAATAACAACCGGAATGGCGTTGCCTTGCACATTAATCTTGTTAGATCAAGAATGACGCGAACGGAAAGTGTAGCCATATCCAGAAGTTGCCTTGTTCTTGAGATGACTTCAACTTGAACTCGTGTTAGTGTCCTATTGCGTTGGAAACGAATCCGGCACAGCATCAACCACAGACAACAACAATGCACATACATCACCAGCATGAGAACCGATCAACAAACGCCTGCTGCACACCAAGCGGTGCGACAGGTGGCGGGATCCGCTAAAATGGACCTTCAGATTCGAGTTTTTGTCAATCCGCCATTGCCAATGAGTCACTCCCAGCGCTCCAAGCTGCACAGCAGCATCAAACTCGACTTCCATCACACTCCACCGCATTGCAACTCCAACTATTCTCCACAACTAATTACTTAAAGTAATTTACTTTCCTGATTGCAACTTGCCTACACACGTCAGCCGCAAGACAATCGCCTCTTTTCAGCCAATCACCGCGGGCGCGGAATAAACTACTACATGTACCGGTAGTATCCGAGAAACCCAGGTCATTTCCAAAAGCCGACCCTCCCGCAGACTCAGCCATGTCGGAGCACGCGCGCGAGTACGACCCGCTGTTCCCGCGTAGCTTCGCGGCGTCCTCCACGACGTCCACATCCACTGCGCCGCGCTGCTACGGCGGCTTCGAGCAGCAGAAGCGCGTGTGGGCGTCCACGGCGCGGCGGTCCCAGCGCATCCGCGTGATTGCGACGCTGCAGCTGCTGCTGGGGCTGCTGGCGTCGGGCAACTACCTGTGGCTGTCCAACATCTTCATGTTCGTGGTGGGCGTCGTGGGGCTGCTGGCCGTGCGCTCGGAGCGCATGAGCTGGACCGTCGTGGTGCGTGCCAATAGATACATGTTGACACAGTTGGCGAAAGATTTATTTTTCTGATTTGAGCATTTGATTTATTACTTATTTCTTATTTGTGTCATGCGGTTTTAGTATTTGCTGCTGAGTGCCATGGAGTTCGCTCGGATTGTCATGTTGACGCCGCATCTGTACGAGCGGTTTGAAGTGCCGGGGTACGCGTTCTCGCACTATGAGTATTTCCAGGTGGTGGTGCTCGTACTGGAAGAAGTGCTGCTAGTGGTGAGAGATTTGTTGAGTAGTTGGGATGTTGGAGAGGATCTGATGTTGTTGACTGGTGGTACAGCCATCAGCATTCTTTGTGTGTATTGCCGCTGCAGCGGCCGTGGCCAACCCGTTGTGGTAATCACTCAACTGCTAGGACGAGACCCGTGCTGGATGCATCGATTCATTATCAGAAGGACGAGACGAACGCCTCGACGACACCAAGAATAAGACAGAAACACTTACCGAGACGATGATCGAGGCTCAGGTGTGCTACGCCAATTCGCCCCAAAACATTAGGAGTAGTTTAAAATCGCATTGCGGACTGTGGGTGGCGTGGCACTGGTATGATTCTGCATGTAGAGGCTGACTTGTGTGGCGACTCAGCAGCTCTCTTTACGTGTCGTCGGCGTGTATTCTTGCATACCTAACTTAATCTATATCCCCTTCACAAGACAACGGAGTATCTTCTGTTGCAGTCTGCATAGTATCTGAGTTTTCTGCAACTTATACAAGTCTAGATCAGTTCCATGTCGCCGGAAGTCACGTGCTCTTGAACGCTGCGGTAGCGCACCACGTAACGATCTGTGGGATGCATTTGTATGAACTCATCGCCCTTGTCATCGCTCTGCACGCCTCCCACATCCGCCTTGACCTCGCAGAATACAAAGGTGTCCAGATTCGGTTTGGGCACTGACACGCATTATAAATCAACATCAACATGTCAAACCAAGAAACCCGCTGACCAGCAGCCATTACAAACAGCAAAATGGCACTTACCCATGCCTTCAGCAGTCAAGCTGCGATGATCCGATGCAAACTTGCCCACCGCCAGCTCATTCACGTGTGACTCCCAGAGCATCACAAACCTGCACCACGACAGCAGCAGACAAGTTAAAAAAATTGCTATAGCACACATACGAAAGTGAGTTCACGTACTGCTGGGCAAAGTTGCGTTCCTTCAGCGACAACCGTTGAGTCAACAAGGCATCGCCCAAAATGTGAACAGCGAACTTCTCAATCTGCATTTTCAACATCACACACAATGTCAGCAAGGAGTTGACCCCACCAAAAGTTAACATTCCAATCTGCAAAGGTGTAAGGAGCTTTTCTACCTTGTGTAGTCGCGTGCGCAGGTACGACGAAACCATGTAGCGCAGTCGGTCGATTTCCATCTGATAGAGTTTGTTAACAAAGGATTTCTCCTCCGTGAGCTGCGCTCGGTCTTCATACACCGAGTCCACGTATTCCTGCTGGTTGCGAGTCTGCTCCAGCATCTCAGTCACCATATCTTCGTTGTATTGAAGGATCTCTGGGGCATTCTGTTGGATACAAGGGAAGCAGTCGGTTAGAGGTCAATAACTTTGTCAATTCTGCGAATATGCACACGATAAGCAGTGCAAAATGGAGAGGACAGGTATACGCACCAGTTCGTTGACCCATAGTGAGCGCATGCGCACGACATCTTCGTTCAGGTTGTCCCGATTGAACTCGGGCTGCGACGGCGTCTCCATGCTGGATGCTTGAGCAAAAATGCAATTCCCGCCAAAAGTTTATAAACCGGTAGACGGTACTTAAACCGGTATTCGGTGTCAGTCTGGAAAGGCAAGAGCTGCCAGTGTGAGCTTTTCGATTCGACTGCTCTTTCTCGCTATGAGGGCAGGTTCGAGAGCTTTGGTCGACTTCAGTGGCGAAAGCAACACGAAGCGGAAAGACCGGCAAGGAAGAACGTTCAGACCTCATGGGCGCCGTCAATTGCTGCGCTCAAACTACTCCGGATGGTGCGTGTTCCGGTGGTGCAGGTGGTGCTTGAAGTTGTTGACAGTGTGGTGCCGTACCGCAGTGCACGCGTGGAAGACGGACGGAGAGTGCAGGACGCTGAGCAAGGCTGAAGCAAGGACGCTGATGCCCATGTACTACTATGAGCCATCGTTGTCACTCGACAACGAAGGCCACGCATCGAGCACCGATGACGGTCTAGGACTCTTCCCTGATACGCCGCTGTCGGTGTCTCGTTGTCAAGAGTTCGAGGACAAGTCCGTCGTGGTGGTGTCAACAGAAGGCGCCGTGGAGATCGAGGACGGCCAGGAAAAAGAGCTCGGTGTCGACGAACAGCAAGAGCTGTCTCCAGAAGAGCGAGCGCTGCTACCTGCCCCGAACTCGTGCCCACGATCGGGTACGCTTGGAGCTAACCACTTGCGTTGAGCATGCTTTCACTGACAGAACCTTCTCGTTGTGGACAGGTATCAACTTGCGCCGGCAGTCACCGACCTTCGGTAGTAGTAAGTCTCATGTGTTGACACCGCGCCGCTCGCAGTCCTTCAATGAAGGTGCGTGGGACAGCATTGAATGGGAGTTCTTTCCTGCTGCAGCGTAGCTGACTAGTCGCTCTTGTGCTTGCGTGAATAGCTCCAGCCCCGCCACGCCTTGAAGACTACCTGTGCACTTGCAAGTACTGCCCGCGCGCCATGACGATCCAGCGCGCGTTCCAACTGTATGGCTTCGCGCTCGACCACCCGCAAAGCGACGCACTATTGCGAGTGCTACGCGCATGCGCCAACTACGACGAGACCATCATTGAGGTGGACCCTCTGCTGGTGCTGCACGCCGAGAAGATGCTGGAGGAGCTCGGCTTTGACGAGAACCAAACATTCCGCCTCCTCATCGCCTCGCACTTCCAGCGCGTCTAAGTTGCAGCTATCAAGCGTAGCTAGAGTCGTACTATTGTCCCCATGACCAAGCCAGCAACTGCAGGACACGGTGCAAGTTGAAGCCGTCCGCTTCGACCACCGAAAAGCAACTACCTCAGCACTTATCTGCCGTAATATCGATTAACGTTCTGTTTTGCAAGCATACCGCGCTATGATATCCGTTAAGTACAACACTTATCTGCCGTAATATCGATTAACGTTCTGTTTTGCAAACATACCTCGATTTGATATCCGTTAAGTACGTTTTGCAACCGCGTTCGTATGATTCCTATCAAGTTACGGTTCCTATCCAATGCCATATTGGCTGGTTGTGCTCCACACGTGTCGAGCGCTTGGCATTCTCCAAAGATTTCTCTCGGTCTCAAGTCTCACCTCCCCCAAGTAATCATGGCTCGCGAGCAGACGTACATCATGATCAAGCCGGACGGCGTACAGCGCCACCTGGTGGGTGAGATCATCAAGCGTTTCGAGACCAAGGGCTACAAGCTCGTGGCCCTCAAGCTGGCGCGCCCGTCGGTGGAGCACCTGGAGGCCCACTACTCGGATCTGGCCGGCCGCCCCTTCTTCCCGGCCCTCATCAAGTACATGGCTTCGGGCCCCGTGACGTGCATGGTCTGGGAGGGCACCAACGTGGTTCTCGAGGGCCGCAAGATGCTGGGCGCCACCAAGCCGACCGAGTCGGCGCTGGGCACGATCCGCGGCGACTTCTGCGTGGACGTGGGCCGCAACGTGTGCCACGGGTCGGACTCTGTCGAGTCGGCCCAGAAGGAGATCGCTCTGTGGTTCCCGGAGGGCGTCATCGAGTGGGGCGCCTACGACGACGAGTGGGTGTACGAGAAGTGAATTGCTGGGCCTTCGAAGTCAGCAGCAGCTCCCGTTGTCGCGGTACTGGACGAGATGGAGGCAGGACTGCCGCCCCCTTCCGGTTGTGCGCACTGCACTCTTCTCTAGGACGTCGCAGCTAATTTCTTTTCACCCTAATGAACAAAGGAAGTCGATCACAGTGTCGACCTCTGCATTCGTTTCTCACTCCTCGTCAATCGATAGAAACTCCTCTGAGCGTTTCTAAAGCGGCTAAAAATACGTAGGGCAGAAACGTCTGCGAGCCATTGCTCATGGCTGAAAGTCCCCAGCTGGGCTCGAATTGAGGGATAAGAACGGCCACCTTTCTCGGTCGCCCTCGGAGTCTCTACCACTCTCGGCGTCGCTCGTCTCTACGCTCTCTGGGGCTTCTCACCCACTTACATCGCCATCGCTCAAGCTGCGGGTCGGAACCCTTCGCCAAGCACTGGACCTGGATATTGACACACGCTGACCCCCCTAACGCACTCGAGCAATTCCAAACGCCATGGCCTCGGACGAGTACGAGGTGCACGTGCTGTCTGCGTTCGTCCCCATCTTCTGGGTCTTCGTGGGCGTCGGCATCGTGCTCTTCTACTTCTCCTTGGGGTATGCCAAGAAGTACTCGACCACCGCTGCCTTCCTGCTCACGGTACGCTCCTGTGACGTCCCAGTGGACTTGGAGGACATTTCTAACCTCTTTCTATTGATGCCATACAGCCATTTATCTGCTTCAGCCTCGTCTTCGATAATGCCGTCATGGCCACGACCGGCATCGACCGACGAAGGGCGAGCACGCAAGCCATGCTGGCCTTCCACGCCTGTGTGACGCCCATGCTGCTGCTCGTGTGCTACGAGCTGGCGTACCTGGTGCACAAGCACAAGTCGGTGAACTTCTGCGGGATTTCGTTCGAGAGCGGACACCGCGAACGTGGCAGCAGCTGTGATAATGCTGGAGCTGCTTCCAGTCTGGCCAAACGCCGCTGGTGGATGTCGACGTGCTTGCGGTTCTTCGTGTGGCTCGTGGGCTGTGCGCTGCTGGTACTGAACCTGCTGGTGGCGTATCGCTGGACGTCGGACCTCACGCCCGAGATTGCCAGCATGTACGAGCTCCAGGGAGACAGCACAGCTCATGCAGTGTGTGCGATTCTACCGGCATTGGTTCTGGTGGCGCTCGCGCTGTACATTGGACTAAGGCTATGGAACTATGGCACCAACTACTCGTACATGGTGCACGCTACGTGTTTCAATCCGTGGATCTGGATGCTCGTTGGAGCGGTCGCTCTGCTGATCGGCTACCTCATGCCGTCCCCGATCTACGCGCTCTCTTCAAACGCTGGCGAGCTGGTTATGATGGCGACGATCGTCCGCATGTTCCGCGAAGTGCACCACGACATGCAGCAGGGTCTGCAGTTCGGCGAGTTCATCGACCCGGAAGGTGCTGCTGCTCGTCGACAAGGTCCAGCCAGTCCAAGTACGCGCAGCATGAGTCTCAGTCTCAGCAAGAGCGCGAGTCGCAGCAAGATGGCGGCGGAGCAGCCCAACGGCTACATGGCCGTAACGACGCCTAAGGAGTCCCAGCTGCCGACAACATTTGCCAACAGGCTCCGTCGCGGCGATGAAGAGGGAGACGCGCAACCGAGCGCCAGTGCCGCCTACCTTTCGGTCGTCGTAACTCGAGAGCGTACGAACCCGCTGTGCCAGTAAGAGCCAAACTAACCCACAGCAGGACACCTTTTTGATTCCATGGCGAGCCCCACATTGGCAAAGATGTACATGTAGAAGCCTCCTCAATGCACTTATTCCCCATTTCGACGTCTTCCAAAGCTCCTCCTCCTCCGTGTCTGCACACACCACTACAAACACAGGTCGAAATGAAAAGGTTTGTGTCTTTCGTCCTCCCTGTCCAACCCTGTCTACTCGTCCGTCTACATCTTCCGCAGCGCCTCCTCCTCCTCGTGCTCGAGACGCATGGCCTCCTTGATGGCACGACTCTCGGCCTCCACCCATCCCTTCTCAATGTCGTCGTACTCGGCTGGGTCAGCGAACTCGATGCCGCGCATCGTGGAGAACTTCTCGAGGAAGCGGTGGCTCTCCACCTGGTCGTACTTCTCAATGAGCATGTTGTACGCGTCCTCCTCCGGGATGCCGTTCTCAATGAGCGTCAGCTGCTCGTCTGCGAACTCGTACGCCGTCTGGCCGTCCACGATGCCGTCGCGCTGCTTCATGTAGAGCTCGGCCAGTCGGTCCTGAGGGAACGTGATGACGGGAAGCTTGTCACGGTCCTGACGAGGCACCGGCGGGGGCGGGAAACGGTCCACCATGGACACCCAGGCCGGACGACGCATGCCGCCGTTACGGGACAGACCCTTCACCAGTCGGATCATGTCCATCGTGCGCTTCCTAGCTCGACCCATGCTTGCTGTGCCTTGACTGCTTGCCTAGTGCTCGTGTGGCTCGGAGCCTCTCCTTTCAAGAAATGAATTTTATCCAGTAAGGAAAGGGGACTGCTCAAGAGCATGGGATATGGAGAAATATGGGTTAAGGGTTAAATCAGTGGACGGATTGGATGTACTGAGTAGATCTACCAGTACACGAGTCCTTCGACTAAAGAGGAAATTGAGGATAGTAGGCTTGGTAGAAATGTTGCGAATTGGTATGGATATCTTATTGGTGGCACTGGTAGTGCAGTTTACAAACAAGAGGCAGCAACAGAAAATACAACCGTTGACACAACTACTTGCTTCTGATGAAGTCCCAGCCGTGGTTGCTTCACCTGTACCCGGCCTTGCTAGCCTTCTGCGCGATCGTAATGACGAGATGGAAGCGCGTGTTGTGCCGGTGCGGTACGCTAACAGTACGTTGTTGTAGGCCGGCTTCGGCCTGTGTCAATGGTATCACGCCACCGACGTAAGTACCCGTGAGCGTCTGCTAACCTGTTGCATCCCACGAACTAATACCCAGTCTCACCATGACAGCTCGAGAACCGCCAGCTCTACGATGACATGTCGCTCAAGTACATGCTCACGGCCATCCCGCAGCTATTGGCAGCATTGCTGCTGCTCTACTACTCGTGCACCTTCTCGCGAGTGTCGAGCGCCTTTGTACACCGCATGCTTGTGGATTCGTGCCTGCATCAGAGCGTCGCGTGTATGCTGCTCGCTTCCTTCGTGTTCTCGGCTTTTCATCTCTCGCTTAGCGTGTGCTGCTCGTATCCAGCCTTGTGGTGAGTTGCCTCCATAACGGGTTACTTGCAAGCATGGTTGTCGCTAACTATGAGCGCCTGTTGCAGTCCGGTAGACTCCACAAGCTGCGAGCTCAGCCGAATTGTTGCGTGCCCAAAAGCTGTCGCTCACCTCATCAGTTACAACCTGTATCCTCGTCTAGTCCACTGCTGCGCAACTTTCATCATGCTGTTCGTCCTGTCCAGCATTGAGACCGCACACACCATCAAGAGTCTCAACTCGCGTGTGCATCGTGCCAACTTCGTCACCTTTTCAAGACGCGAACCAGTCTACGAAGCCTCCGCTTCCGTGATGCTCTAATGGCAGCAAATCACTCTGCAGTACAAGTAGCACCAGCAAAGAAAACATTTGAACACCACGAGCCCTCGTTATTAGTTCAAGCTCAATTGATACCTTACTACTCACTACTTCCACGTCAACGCACCAACTGCGCCCACGGATCCTGCAGAAACGACGGCTGAAAGAACACTCGTCCAGGTTTGTCCTCCACAACATACTGCTGCTGCACTTGTCGCGGACGCATCTCCTCTCTCTGTCTTTCTCCGTGCTGCGTCTCCTTTGCTTCTCTTCCTGTTGCATCGCGTCCATTGGCCGCTTCCAGTTGCTTCCACGGGTCCTCCAGGAACGACGGCATGAAGAAGCGCGAGGCGTCCCGCACGTCGTCACTCGGTCCTCTTTTGCGTTTGAACTGCGGTTGGTTGTGGCCTCTTCCTTGTCTGAACTGCTGTCGTCCACGACCTCCTCGTCCTCGTCCACCGTTTCGCCCTCCTCGTCCACCTCGAAAGCCTCCGCGACCGCCTTGATGCTGTTGATACGGAGCTGGCGGCTGCATCTGCTGCTGGAATTTGGGTTGGCGCTGCTGCATCTGATGCATCATGGCTTGCAGCTGCGGCGGCATGGGCGGTGGAGGCCCCACAGGCCCATTCCCAGGCGGAGGTGGTGG
>KV744157.1:1127-19352 GCA_000468175.2 Phytophthora cryptogea
AGTACTGTAACGCCGCTGAAGACGTTTACCAACTGTGGGCAACACGGAATCAAGATGGAGATCCCGATGAGCCTCTCCTTGAAGAAACGCACCAGTACTTCGGTAAGCCACATGATATCCCTTCACAAAGCGACTATCTAGGTGCAGTGTAGTATCGTTTTAAACTCAAAAGCGGCAATTGGGGCGATAGCGTACAGTGTGAAGAATCCAATAAGCTACCTCACTAGTACTAGCACTCAATATTGACACTACGAGTCGACCTTAAATACACCACATACAACAAATACAGGATTCTGTCCAAAAGCGGCAATTGGGGCGATAGCGTACAGTGTGTAGAATCCAATAAGCTACCTCACCAGTACTAACTCTCAATATTGACACTACAAGTCGACCTCCGGCGTACGAGTTGCCTACACTAGCGATAATGCGGGCCCATTCAGCGGTGGGCGACCAACGGCGCTTTGACCACGCGTATTTCTCCGATTTGCCATCATCCGCTTACCGTTGCGCCCGACATAGTTTCGTTGACGAAGCGCAAATATGGCGTGCACACAAGAGCCAAATTTTTGGTGATACTTACACGGACACCACGCGAGCCCAATGTCAACCTCCCATCCCGATGTAGGCTGACCCTGCACCTACATTCGAGCATAATTCGTCCCCATCTGAGCTGTAATAGCTAGATACTCTTTTGTACGCTGCTTCGCTTCGACGTAAACTCTTGGAGGAGGAGCCGATAAAACTGTTACTGTGGACCCACGCTGCAATTCCACCAGGAAAGGAGGTGTAGTATTTTGGCACGTCGTCTCAATGAGAAGGTTATCGCGTTCCATCTGCGTAGCACGGCGAACCAGACGCTCGGTTGGCTTCACGTTTAGTTGAAATTGACGTGGATTTGAGGCCTCATCCATGCAGCAGTCGCTAAGAAGTCGTAGGAGTAACCCGAGTTTGGTCCTTTTGTGCAAAGTGTAGTCACGAATCACGGTCCAAACGTTGCAGAAGATGCTTCGTTGTAATTCCCACGAAAAATGGTTCTGCGTCGCTTCCATCCCCAACGTAAGGCCTACCCTTACTATCAAGTGCCCACGTAAACGTGAATGGCTTAAAAGGGTCTTCATACCGGGTAAATATGTGCTCTCGAACAAACGCGGCGATATCATCTTATACGTCGTTGTTTCCGAGGTTTTTACGGGAGTGGTAATTGACACAGTTCTGAGCGGCTTTCAAAGATGACATCTCGGAGGGAGTCAAGCTGAATTGGTGCCGAAGTAGGTTCTTGATTCGCTTGGGCTTGAGTCGTTGCTCGGCTGATGTCTTACACAACTCTTTTTGGCGACTTGATAACGCGGCGTGAGTGAGAGAAGTAGCCACGGTCCAATGCCTGCCGTGCTCAAACAGAGAGGCGGTTTGATGTTTAAGACAGTCCAGCAGTTTTCCACGCCACGTACAGTCCATGTATGGCATCGCACGTGTACATGCGCTCGACTTGCAGGCTAGTAGACGATACTCCATAAGGTGTGGGTACGGATTTGTACACACAGTGCAGGGCATTAGCTGGCACTTCGTGATTTTGTGTGACTTCATCTTCTCCCGTTCCTTGACAACGACACCCTGAGGTTGAGCGGTCGCTAACTCGGTCCATTCAATCCGTTTTGGCACCTTACTGGTGGCGATGCGTCGTGTTTTATCTTGGAAGGTTTGGGCGCGGGGGGGGGGGCTTTCTCTAATGAAGCAAAGTTGAAGTGCGTGCATTTTTTGTGCCAGCAGCAGTAAAAGTAGTGGGGTTTTGTGCCAGCAGCAACAATGTACAATTTTACCAAACGCAGCATTGTTTTAGCGGCTTTTCATTGGTCCTAAGGCATGCAACGGTGCTGTACTGCACGTGCTCATAAGGTGCGGTGATTTCACACACATTATTTGTGTTATCCAGACGTTTGTAGTGCTGAGACAGATCTACTAATCCGTAGTTTGTGGTGATTTTAACACGTTCTCAGCCCAGCCTTTCGGCCTTTAGGCCATAGGCCCGGCCGGTCGATTTGCTCAATAAAAGGGGGACTTTCGGCCCTACGGTTTAAGGCGTTACTGACTAAGTACGAATAGCTAACTTGCAGCACTCCGGCAAGCAAACACCCGAAAACAGGGCGACGTTTGCTAGCCTGGCTGTGGTTCGATCGAGCTCGTGTAAATGGAGACACCGCGGTACACGTGTGGACCTGAAGCTTTATAGCCGATGCTGCGGTACACCAGCACTGCCAAGTGAAGGGTGCGTGCGTCGACGACATACAGGAAATGAAGCGCAAGAAATTGACCAAGAATTATCGGGGGTTGCCCGCTCTGGAGGAGCTGTCCACGAACTGCGTAGCCATGAAGCCCCGCCCGTCGCCCATTTACGGTGGTCATGTTGCTCACCCCGTGAAAGAAGGGGAACTATGGAGATCGAACTGTCGAGCCTCAAGATCGACAAATACGCTAAAAGCAAGATATTAACCTCAAGCTGTCGCTCTACTGGGACGTTATCGCTGCATGATCGGAGTACAGTCGGCTCTGCAGGCCTAGTTTGTAGTGTTAAACTTGTGAAAATATTGCCCATGCTGGGGCCGTACAACGCGATCAAGCCGATATGGGCAACAAGTTGCACTCGGCAGAGCGTGCCATTCGTAGCCCCAACCAGGCCAACACGATCGCCGAATTTCTGAAGGTCAACACGCAGCAGTGCATAGTGGGCGGCGAGAATGACAAGACGATGGAGCTGTGCAATCAGGCCCTTGCGATCTGCGTGGATACGCGCGATCGTGAGGCAGTGCCGATTCCTACTTCACGATGTACTTGGCCTTGAACGAGCAAACCTGGATGTTCATGACGAACGTCAATTGTGGCGCGGGTGACGCTGTTACATGACGTTGGAACACCTTGCAGCCATTCTAGGTGAAGATATCGATCAGTCTGAAGTTGACCGTCGTGTTCTCCTGTTGAATCGTGAGGCCTACGCTGATTACAGGAGTACGTTGGCTATTCGTGCAGTGGATAAGCTCTCACCGATCAATTTAAATTGAACCGAGGTCAATGGGAGCTATGATGATCGCTCAGATCAGGTCATGTCCTTCAAAGAGATTTCAAATCAACGTGTCACGCACATGGACCTACATTTTCTTTCAGTTTGTGGTTATCTGTACCTGTACATCGGCATCGAAGAGCTCAGATAACGTAGCTTTCAGACTACGAATACCGCTTAGCGATGATTCTTTTGGGAATTTCGCGTCATTGAAATCTGGAAATGGAGCTCTGTCTGGTTCAGGAATTGGTCCCAGCTCGTCAATCTTCTCTTCTTTTTCGGCAACAGCCTGTGATCTCGCATTTGTATAATCTTCCTCGAGTTCTTCATCCTGGAACACCTCACCCAAAAATTCATCCCATTGTTGCAGCGTCTTCTTCGGGTCCGCTAAATTACCTGGGTCATCTAAGATGTCATCTCCCTCCGTCGGGGCTCTAACGGACTACGGGGTGTTTGAGTGGGCGGCGGGGACATATCGCCTTCTTCGGGGTCAGCGTACACAATCTTGCTCTCGTCTGGGATCATCATGCGCTTCAGGCATGGTTCTTTTGCTGTACTCTGCTTAGCACGTTGGCGAACGTGCTTTGCGATGACCTCAGTGCTGAGAGCTTTAGGCGCTCCCATACACTTCCGTTTGGCAGTATGAATGAGGCCCAAACTACTGCTCACACGTCGCGGTATTTACCACAATTGAGAGAACTTTCAAGGCCAGATCTGGGAGTTTAGTTTCGGTGTGCTCATCGGCCATATAGTGCCAGTAATCCCAAGGTGTCTCCGAAAATTCTTTTGTTGTGGCTCCTGTCATACTTCCTTTCATCCACCGGTGCATATCGCGCCGTGTCTGACCTATTTCGCTGCTGATGAAGCGTCGGTAGTAATACACGGCGAACTTGCACAGCATTCCGATGCTGGAAATTGAAGGTTTTGGCAGCTTCCGAGCTTCTGCAGCGTATGTTGGATGAAGCGCATACCAAAGCATGAAAAGTGGCTGCTCACACTTTTGCCACCGTTTCTCAACACATTAAACGAGCTGCTTGCTGTGCTGTGGGGCTTGCTTGAATCCAGCATAAATGTCGGCAAACGATTTAATGATGTAACGGGCTAGTGCTTTACCGTTACTAGCTTACACGTAGCGGTGAGGAAGCTCACAGACAAGATAGACGTAACTCGTAGTAAAATAGACTCTGTTTTAATTTAGGAACAGGGCGGGAGCCCTAGACCTCTGAGAACCACTTATATGCGGATCGACTCCTGATTGGCTATAATTTTTGCTTTTTAGCCAATCAGAGAGCGATAAAACAGCACGCGCTACTCGCGTGCTTTTGAACCTAATTTTGTATATAAGAGCTACCTACTTATGTAATTGGGGAGGGCCCATTACAGTTGTGCACCTCGTTTTCGACCATTATGGAGACTGAAGAGTTATTTGCTGTGGCAGAGAAGACAGAAACAGACTACACTGATATGTACTGGTATTTATTTCGTTAATTCAGTAGTTCAAGAGAAAACCTAAGTTCATCTTCGACACAATGCAAGTATGGCACCAGCAGTTCCTAATAGCTGATGGTGACAGATCTGCCCACCCATCCGATAACCATGACATCGCAGTGTAAATATCGACCGGTGAATACTCGGGCAAGTCTCCAAAGGCAACAGACCTCTTGAGAATCCCGTGTACAGTGGTGCACTTGACTGCCTTGAGCGTCTGGAACTGCTCGGTGGCCCAGCGGGCGAGATCACTGTGCGACAGCGAGGGCTCGGCCTTGGCCTTCGCGCACAAAGCGTCCTTTTGAACGAGAGACAGAGTCGTGTAGCCGGATGGGCGACGTGCCATGCTTGCTCGAAGGTAAAAATTATAGTGGCGGATTGTAATGGAGGTCTTCGCACCAAGATTTGAATCGTGCTCGGTCTGACGTGTCATCCCTCCTCGGGGGTAAATATCTTTGAGGTTAATTGCGGGTATGGTGATGGGCACCTGCACTTGCACAACCAGCGAGCGTAATCATAAAAAATGGCAGGTTATCGAGACGTGTGGGTGTCGAAAACGAGGTGCACAACTGTACATCATCCCCCTCTTAAGTTGCGCTTACGCAACATAAGCACAGATCGTACATTTCACTGAAAACCGAAACAGAACACGGGAGCACATGGAGGAACGTCGCTCGTCCTAGCGAGCGAACCAAGGCGATCGCGCCGCAGCAAACGAACACGGGGGATCCCACTTCGCCGACGGAGATGTCGGTGCCGCTCTCGGTACCCGCGGAGACTTCGGACGTGTGCAGGCTGCGATTCCCGATGATTGGTGGCGCATTGACTTCATGGACCTTCTATGACGAATCGGCGGCGGTCTCTCCGGAGGCATCTCGGACGACTAACACCGCCGGGACAACCCGACGGCGCTTGCAGCGGGGTCGATCTCCGCTGTCGACTGCCAGGACAGGCGATGGTCGCGCGGACCGTCGTTCACGTTCTAGCTCTCGCTCTCGATCGCGTACGCATCGTTCTCGGTCGCGTTCGCGCGGCCGTTCAAGACGTCGTTTTTCTTCGCCGCTGCTTGGACATCACTCGAGATCGTGGTCACGGACGACGTGGGCAGATCCGCGGCGAGGATCATGTCCTTGCGCGAGATCGGAGCCTGCGCCGGGATGGTAGCTTTGCCTCCCGCGTCACCTGAAACACTTGCCTCAGGTGCCGTAGGTGGACTTCCACTGCGTCAAGATCGCCCTCAGCGCGACTGTGTACGAAGATGTCGTCGAAGTAGCTCGGCGCGAAGTCGCGCAGAAGTCGCAGCACATGGGAGACCATGCGATTGAAGGTGACAGGCGCGTTCTTGAGCCCCTGGGGCATCACAAGCCAATCCCACGGCATCCCGCTTGGAGTGCTTGCAGCTGTGAGGGAAACGTCATCCGGTCTCATCAGGATCTGATAGAAGCCGTCTGTCAGGTCAATAGCGCTGTAGACCACGCTGCCAGCCATGGAATCATGTCCTTGCGCGGGATTGGAGTCTGCGCCGGGATGGTAGCGTCGTTCAACTTGTTGAAGGCATGAACAATGCGCCAGCCGCCGGTCGACGTCTTGACACAGAAGGTGGGGCTCGAGTGAGGAGAGATACTTTCACGCACGTGACCAGCTTGACGACGACTCTCGAAGAAGTCGTCGATGACCTTGACCGGATCTCGCGGCAGCGACCACTGCCGCGTCATGCAGTACTTTATTCCTGGTGTGGGATCAATCTCATGACGTACTCCGCGGTCCACGGGAAGTTCCGCGGGGATCTTGTCCGGGAATACGTCCTCGTACTCGCGTGCAAGGTTGTACACCGGATTCGAGGATGCCTTCAGTGACTCCCACGACTGCGCGGCGAAGCGTTCCTCGCGCGCTGACTTCGGTTCGGCGTGTTTGGGACGCGGGAGCACTTCGCCGTCACTGAAAGTGTGAAGCTCCTCGTCACATGACAAACTTGCTCGACCTCGCCATGCTTGAGGTCGCGCAGGAAGTTCCTCCAGGAGAGGCCTGGCAGACGCGTAATTAAAGAGGCTTCGCACGGTGGGTTCGCGACTTCGACTACGCGCTGTCGATGAGGGGCACCGTCGACGTATTCCACCACGGAAACTGACTCTATGGTGAATGGAGTGTCTGGGATCTGGCGTCGTGCCTTCAGGCGACGGAGCTGCTTCTTCTTGTTCTTGCTCTCACGGCGCGTGGACGCGGAGAGTATGGAGCCTCCGCTCGACGATGCTTCGGACGATGAATCACCCCTTCTAGGTGTGAGACCGTGACCATCCGCACAGACAGCGCGCGGGTGAGCCCCGCGGACGCGTGCGACATCGGGAAGCAGGAGTGACTCGTGCTCGACCGCGGACACTCGCTGTGGTGGGAATCCATGCTCGACCAGCACCCATGCTCGACCGCCAGATCTGTTGCTGACGGGAACCCATGCTCGACCGTCGCCTCGTTCGTGGACGGGAACCCATGCTCGACCGTCGTCTCATTCATCGACGGGAACCCATGCTCGACCACAATCTCGATCGCCTCGCGTGTACGTGAGGTGTTCTCAGCTGGTGCGTCCAGCAATACTGCGCACGCCGTACAAAGAGGGCCATCGCTCGCTCTGTGTACGGTTCGCGTCGTGGATGACCGGTCCACGACGGTAACGTGTGGCCAGTCTCGTGGCGATACAAGGAGGTGGGTGAACACCTCGCTAACGTCGAAGTTGTGTCGGCGATGGACCGACCGCGCCAACCAGTTGATCTCAGGCTGGTAGCGCGCGAGCCATGGCATCCTCAGAATACAGTCGAAGGCGTAGTTCATCGAGATCACCAGGAAGTCGTCTCGACTGGTGAAACCATCGAATGTGTACGGGAGCTGTACCTCGCGTCGCGGAACGCGATGTGACTTGCCGTCAGCGAGTTTCACGATAACCTCGCCGAGACCTTCAAGAACTGGGATCTCCGAAGGCAATACCGACAGACACGACGCGCGGAAGCAGTTGTTCGTCTCTCGTGAGTCCAGGAGCGCGAGCAGTGGACGCTGGGCGCCAGCGACGTGGAGATCCAGGATGATCAGTCTCGAGTCATCACTGGCAGTGGTGGCGTTGAAGTGTGCATAAAGCACGTGAGGGCTAGGAGGACGGGTCGCCACCAGTGGGCCCGGACCTCCGTTCCAGCCAGTAGGGCGCCCTGCACCTACTGGCCCAGGCCGTTTTTTGACTGGGCGACCTGGCTCGGATAGTCGACTCCATCGACCGTGGAGTTCGCGGCAACGGGGACAGGCGCGCGGCACACGGCGGCGCGGTGACCAGCTTCCGGCAGCGATATCACGTCATCGGGGATCTGCCTCCGCGCGAGGCGGTGGAGTACTTGAAACCTCGATGGCGTCTATCTCCATCGGCTCGGGTACATTTGCCGAGTCGGTCACCGGCATCGTGCGGGTGTATGACGAAGTCACCACGTAATCCTCGCGAAGTGCGAGATCGAACGCTTTTTCCAGGGTGTCAGGCTCTGCTCGAGTGAGGCTGTAACGCGTCATACCCTCTCGCATTCCGAACATGAAGACATGGACTTGTGAAGCCAATGTCGACGGGACTCGTGGTGATACACGATGCGAGGTGTCGGGTCTTCTGAACATAGTCCCGCATCGACATCTTACCCTGTTTGAGGGCGAAGAATTGAGCGCGGATGCGGGGTTCATCTTGTGGGGGTTCGGAGGTCACGGAGGTCACTCTGGAGAGCTTCCAGAGTGGGGAACGCTTGTGCGTCTACGGCAAGCTTGCCGAGGGCCCACTCTTTGGCTTTCCCGGATAATCGGGAGAGGATGAAGTTCACCTTTGCCGACGGCGCCTCGATTAGTCTCGACGCGATGGCGATGTCGATTTCCCGATACCATCGGTTTAGCGGTAGCCGGTCTGGACCGACGCCTGAGTACGTCGAAGTTTCCATCTTGACGGCGTCATTCTTGGAACGCGAGGGAGTTGCTTGGCTTCAGCGAGCTCTCGTTCCATGAATTCTTGAGCGTCTTGACGTTTCTGGTCGGGTGACGCCGCGCTGAGCAGCGACGCCACGACAACTTGTCCAGACACCACCGCGAGGCGGTGGAGAGCCTCCCACTCAACGCGGGTGAGGTGGGGGAAGTTGTCGTGCTCCATGGTCGTTCCGGCGGAACCGGAAGTCAAGCCGTGCTGCATCTTGGGTTTGGTCTTGGTCTTGGTCGTTGGAAGGACTACAAAGTGCTACCAGGTGTAACGGGCTAGTGCTTTACCATTACTAGCTTACACGTAGCGGCGAGGAAGCTCACAGACAAGATAGACGTAACTAGTAGTAAAATAGACTCTGTTTTAATTGAGGAACAGGGCGGGAGCCCTAGACCTCTGAGAACCACTTATATGCAGATCGACTCCTGATTGGTTATATTTTTTTGTTTGTTTAGCCAATCAGAGAGCGACAACGCAGCACGCGCTACTCACGTGCTTTTGTGCCTACTTTTGTACATAAGACCTACCTACTTATGTAATTGGGGAGGGCCTATTACAAATGACATCGCCGAGTGTATTTTCATAGCGCTGCAACCGATATGAGGCCAATGAGAGGTGCAATTACACGTTCTGCTCGTTTCAGATCCTCCCAAAAGTAATCGTCGAGAAACACGGACAGATCACTAGGAAAATCGCCATCTTCGTGAGGCTGTCGTGCTGGCATTTCTAATGCAGATTTCACACGCAACAGAGAAGCAAAGAAAGCTTGCATCGAATTCCACCGCGTCACACACAGCGAGCAAAAGCTCAACCGATAACCATACATACACCTTGTTCATCAAATTTCTGGCTCATGTTAGCCACTTGATTGAGTTATTCAGTGCGTTCACGGTAGCAGAAGCATCGCGCGTTATCTGAGAAATCGAGGTTTTGAGAACCTTTTTCACAAGATCGTTGATATCATGAGCAAAACAGAAAAGAAAGGAGATTCTTGGCCACCGAAGTGCCGTGCCCGGCGACACTGACCAGCATCGTCTGTGATGATACCTCCAACACCCCAACCTTCTGACAGGGCCTGCTCCAGAATTGGTTCGAGTTGAGCGGATATAGCAATACCGTCATGTCGATCGCCGTCTTCCGTAAGCCCAAATGTGAGGGATTTCCCAAACAGCGTTAAAATACACTCTGTTACGTGCTCCTTGCGCACGTTTTGCCCGCCATCGGTTAGGAAATTAACACCACCGCCTCGGTCCTGCATTTTTCGCAGGGCACGGGCATCTTTTTCATAACAGCGTGTGGCATGTTCGTCCAGAAGTCGCCCACCCAGAACTCGACGCGAAGGCAAAATGCTGTTTAGCCCGGGACAAACCAGATCCAAAAAATATTGTACTGAGGGCTGCTCAATTAGCCTGTCCGAAAGGTGATTAACAGCGTGCATCTCGACAAGTGCTCGTTCAATTCCCCACTTATCCTCTCTGGAAAATTGACGAGGGGTCGGCTTGGAAGTTAGTGCAAGGGTTTGCGACGTAGTATCTCTTTCCGAAAGCGATAGTGCCCGAACGACGCGCTTACGAGGTTGCTCGTTATCCTCGTTGTCAGAGTCAATATCTTTTCTCAAGCGTTTCGCGCCAGCAGGTGGGGGTGAACCTGCTTGGGCAAATCGCTGCAAGGTGGGGCTCCCGTCTTCCGCGTCGTCAAGTAAGTATCTTAAACGCTTGTGGCCATTAGCCAGTGTCCTGGGGGGAGCAACATGCTCTGTTGTGTCGCTGATCATCGCTTGATACGAAGATCTTGCGCGCTTGGACCCGGCAACGGCGTAACGCCGACCAACGATTGTGAATCCTTGTAGTGTCTGCAGTCTTCAGGTGGGTTCGATATTTCCTCGCCCTCCCTTGAATCAGCGATGGAGGACCCTTTGGCAGGGGTTACCCCATCCGCCTCGTAGAAGTGGGCGCGTTCGGGCACGCTGGGACGTCCTGTGCGGCCATGCGGCTCGAGATTGTCTTGCCTCCTGCCTTGGATTTTGGGAAGTGTGTGGTCTCCTTGCACTCGCACGTTGAAGTGTATGCGCTCCTTTAAGATCTTGTGCGAGCAGTTTGAATTTTCAAATCGTGTCTCCACACCAAGCAAATCGCTGTTAGACTGAATGGCTGTCTATAACCCCCATAATATAATTAAGCCAAAGGCCTGGCCGAATGGGCCATGTCGATTGGTCAAAAGCCCTTGTTAAAACCCAGTTTAGGCCAGGCCAGGCCGAAACATAAAAGCCCCGACTGCCAACACTGCAAGAAGAGCTCTACGTGACACTCGCCGATTGGCAGAAGTAACTCAGTATCCAGTAAAGAATCCTGTAGAGTGTATCCAGCAGGAGTATCCAGTAGAATTAGAGGTAGCACAGTGTTGCGAACTAAGAATCTTAATTAAATCTCTCTGCGTTCTGACATCAAGTGCTCAAGCGACCTTACTTTAGGTTATGAACCCAAGCCCGTCTTCCCTGCCCAACACCAAGAAATCGTCTACGCCTTCGCCATGGACGCCACCTCGACGACGACCACCCGCATCAACAAGTTTGATGGAACTAACTTCCATACGTGGAAGTTCAAGATGCAGATGGTGCTCGAGATGCGCGAACTGTGGGAAGTGACAAGTGGGGAAGTGAAGCTGGAGCACTGCATGACCGCGGCGGATCAAGCGCTGTTTCGGAAGAAGTCGCGCAAGGTGCTGGTGATCGTCTGTCTCGCGATGGAGGATTCGCAGCTGCCGTTGGTGCAGTCGGCCAAGGATGCGTCCGATGCATGGTCAAGACTGGAAGGCCACTTCGAGAAGAAGAGTTTGGCCAACAAGCTCTTCCTTCGTCGACGTTTCTTCACGACGATGATGGCGGAAGGTGATGATGTGCTGGAGCACATCAACAAACTCAAGGCTCTGGCGGAGCAGCTCGACGCAGTGGACGCTCCGGTCAGCGAGGACGACTTGGTGATCACGCTTCTGGCAAGTCTGAGCGAGTCGTACCAGTTCCTCATCACGGCATTGGAGTCGAGAGCCGACTCACTGTCGTGGGAACTCGTGACGTCTCGGCTGCTGCATGAGGACATGAAACGCAAGGAACAAGGGGGTGGCATCCACATAGGCCGCGCACGGTCAAGGTCAAGCGTTCATGACAAGCGGCAACGGCAAGTACAAGAGACGGCAGGCGCAGAAGACAAGCAGCGCCTGTCACATCTGTGGGGAGCATGGACATTGGATCGCCAAGTGTCCGGTGCGGATCCCCGAGAACGCGGAGCGGCAGAGGCCGCAGCGAGCGAATGCCGCGCAGAGTGAAGACGACACTGGCGACTTCCTCTTCTCGGTTGGAGACAACAAGGGTGCCGCCAAGTCGAATGGTGTGTGGCTGGTCGACTCGGGTGCGACGCAGCACATGACGCACCCCAAGGAGTACATGAAGAACTTCAAGAAGATCACTCCGGTGGACGTGCATCTTGTGGATGACGGTGTGGTCCAAGCTCTGGGAACCGGCGACATCGTGATGAAGATGCAGGCTCCGCGCGACGTTAAGAAGGGTGTACTCACGAATGTGTGGTACATCCCCAAGCTATCGCGGCAACCTGTTCTCCGTTGGTCGCTTCACCAAGTATGTTGGACCCGCGATCTTCGAGCGCGACGGATGCTTCGCAGAAACGAAGGGTGTCAAGTGGAAGCTCGGCGCTCGTGACGGCAAAGGGCTGTTCAAACTGTGCATGACGCCAGTGCTGCCTGACGAGGCAAATGTGGCAATTTCGAATGATCGCCAAGGGGACACCACGTCGTACCTCTGGCACCTTCGACTTGGTCTCATCGTCCATGGCAGTCTAGACGCCATCGTCAAGAAGGGCTACGGCACTGGCATCGACATGGCGTCGGTGAAGCAGTGAGCGCTGTGCGACGGGTGTGCACTCGGCGGCAACCAAACGCGAGTGAGCTACATGAAGTCGTCTCCGAACCGTGCCAAGCAAGTACTGGAGGTGATTCACAGCGATGTGTGTGGCCCCATGCGAACATCGACGTTCAGTGGCAAGTGCTACTTCGTCACGTTCTTCGACGCCAAGTCGCACTTTTGCGTCGTTTATCTGTTGCGGAACAAATCTGAGGTGAGCGCCAAGTTCACTGAGTTCGCTGCGTTCGCTGAAACGAAGACCGGCAAGCGCGTGAAAACTCTCCTGAATGACAACGGCGGCGAGTATACGTCGGACGTGATGGTCAAGTTCTGCAAGGATCGCGGCTTCGAGCAGAAGTTCACACCGCCGTACACGCCTCAGCTGGATGGCGTGTCCGAGCGGATGAACCGGACACTGGTGGAGTGTGCGCGCTGCATGTTGGAACATGCCGGGTTGTCGAAAGGTTACTGGGGTGAAGCAGTGGCGACAGCCACGTTCCTTCGCAATCGGTGTCCGACACGCGCCGTCAGCCACGACAAGTCGCCGCACCAAGTGTGGACAGGCAAGAAACCGCTGCTGGCGAACCTTAAAGTGTTCGGTTGCCATGCATATGTGATGGTTCCGAAGGAGAAACGCACCAAGTTCGACGCCCGAGCAGTGCGATGTCGGTTTCTCGGGTACTCAGATCACGAGAAAGCGTATCGATTCGAAGAAATCAAGAATGGTTGCGTGCTGGTGAGCCGCGACGCGCAGTCCATGGAAGATGTCTTCGACAGTGGGAGACGCGACTACGCACCGAAGGAGGTGCTGGTGGATCTTATGAAGATGCCACGGATGAAGGGGTTACGTCCGGATCGGATCGGAACAGTGATGAAGATGAGGCTACGCGGGAGAAAGACTTCGCACCCGGCAGCAAGCGACACCCGCGGACGGAGACTCCAAGCGCCAAGCGGTATGCGCCGCAGAGTGGACGTTCAACGCTGGGCGAGATGTCTGCAGCGGCCCAGGAGAGTCCTGATTTCGAAGCTGCGTACGTCGTGGATTCAGCGGGAGAGATGCCGACCACGTTCAAGTCGGCGATGGAATCCAGCGACGCGATCAAGTGGAAGGAGGCGTGCGACTCGGAGATGGAGTCGCTGTTGAAGACCGAGACCTGGATTCTCGTGCCACTACCGAAGGGACGCAAGGCTATCGGCAACAGATGGGTGTTTCGAGTGAAGGAGAACCAAGCCGGAGAGATCGAGCGGTTTAAGTCGCGACTGGTGGCCAAGGGATTTTTGCAGAAGTACGGCATTGACTACGACGAGACGTTCGCTCCGGTGGCCAAGTTCACGTCCATCCGGATCTTGCTCAGTCTGGCGGCCAAGTACAATCTCACGATGCATCATATGGATGTGAAGACGGCGTTCCTGAACGGTCTGTTGGACGAAGACATCTACATGGCGCAGCCGGATGGCTACGTTGATCAAGATCACCCAGACTTCGTGTGCAAGCTCAAGCGTTCGCGATACGGACTGAAGCAGTTACCGCGCATATGGAACAAGACCATCGACGGCTTCATGTTGGAGCTGGGGTTCAAGCAGTGCGAGTCGGATCACTGCATCTACTTCAAGCGTGACGGTGAGGGCATGATCTTCGTGGCGCTATACGTTGACGACTTGGTCCTCGCCAGCAGCAACGACAAGATGCTCAGGAGGCGAAGCAGGCGCCCAGCGACCGGTTCGAGATAACCGACATGGGCCAGCTCAAGTACTTCCTCGGCATGGAGATCGACCAAGATTCCAAGACTGGAGATGTGTCGGTGCGTCAGACCAAGTTCGCCAACGATATCCTGGATAAATTCAACATGAAGAAGAGCAACCCTGTGAAGACACCACAAGACCCGGTACTCAGGTTGACCAAGGCCATGTGCGAAGGAGGGTGCAAGCACGAGGAGACCATGGTAAACGTGCCGTATCGAAACACTGTGGGATGCCTCATGTATCTCATGGTTGGCACACGTCCAGATCTCGCTGCGGCAGTGGGAGTGCTGAGCCAGTTTCAGCGGATCCGTGTCCAACACACTGGTAAGCGCCCAAGAGGGTATTCCGCTACACCCAAGGCACGAAGGCGCATGAAATCGAGTTACAAACAAGCTGCGACGACGGACTCCAGGGCTATTCGGATGCGGACTGGGCCGGCGACATCGAGTCAAGAAGAAGTATAAACGGGTATGCGTTCATGATAAACGGCGGATGTGTCAGCTGGAAAAGCAAGAAACAACGGACGGTGGCGCTATCGTCTACGGAGGCAGAGTACATGGCGCTGTCGGAGGCAACGCAGGAGGCAGTATGGCTCAAGGTGTTCCTGTGCGAGCTCGGAGAGATGGCAAACGATGAAGTGGTGAAGATCTACGAGGATAACCAAGGCTCCATCGCGTTGGCCAAGAGCCCGTTGGCCAAGAGCCCGGAGTTCCACAAGCGCACCAAGCACATCGACATTCGCTACCACTTCGTGCGCGAGAAGGTGGAAGACGGCCACGTGGTGCTGCAGTATGTGTCAACAACGGACATGCTGGCGGACATCATGACGAAGCCAATTCTTACAACGCAGTTCGGTGTGCTCCGGAACAAGCTCGGAATCCAAGGTGCAACGGCTGTCAAGTCGAGTGGGAGTGTTGGCAAGATGACGCCTCGACCAGCTGCAGAATACCGGTAAGACACCGGTATGACCATCACTCAGCGGTACCACAATCATTCCTGTGGTGACGGGACACTGATTATGGGGCGACGATGATGGGACGCTGTTTACGCTACGGAGGATTACTGGACACGTTGGTACAAGATTGTGGGTACAAGAAGGGCTCTACGTGGCACTCACTGATTGGATGAAGTAACTCAGTATCCAGTAAAGAATCCTGTAGAGTGGATCCAGCAGGAGTATCCAGTAGACTTAGACTCTAAGTAAATCTTGCGCAATTTACGCACACCGGTGCAGTTGCAAAAAACTAAATTTATCGCTAAACTTCTGAGTAAACTGCGTTTACACACAACCGGTGGAGATGCTCTAAGAGTCTTAATTAACTCTCTTTGCATTCTGACATCAAGTGCTCAAGCGACCTTACTTTAGAGGTCTTGGATGCTGGACGATAAAACTGGAAATGAAGTGTTTGAGGTGAATGCGCATTGGTGGAGTCGGCAGCGCGAACAACAAATCTTTTTGCAGCTCTTGATGTCGATTATGGAGGAAAAGCTCAACCTACTCGATCAATGCTTGTCTGTCTCCAGCGATAGATGAGTCTGACAGGCATGTCGAAAAAAATGTGGATGATCTGGGTAATATATTGTTAGTGTCGTCGACAGGGAATTCAATGACTATCACCCTCAGCCTCCGACTGTAGCCGATCAAAGCATTGTAAAATGCTGCCTCGCGAGACCCAAATTTGTTCTGCTGTAGTAGCATCGAGCTGTAACGTGTCTTCTTATACCCTGCACGCCGGGCTTGGTCGTCTGCACAGCGCTTACTGCTCAAACCTAGAAGTCCTGTTGGCCGACAGCGATCCACTTGACCGCTGCACCGGCACGTACCCAGCTGGCAGTGCCTACTTTATTCGTTTCATTCGTTATCAACCAAATGCAGACGTCCTTCAACCACTACTCACTACTCGCGGTGACGCTACGCCAATGCCAACGTCCAGTTGACAGCCACCTCACACCTACGCCCACTTAGTCAATAGAGTGTACGCCTCAGGCGCCAACCCCTCACGTGCAACCGTCCAGTAGACTTGGACCGACAGGGTCCTGAGCCGTTCACTACACGCCGTCATCAGTGCACTCGCCTTTGCTTGCAGTCCTTCGCAATCTCCGTCCGTCCGCTCGTCCAAATCAAAGTCGGGCAGTCCGAGTCCGTCGACCCAGTCCGTATTATCGTTCGTTTCGTTCGTAGAGTGAGTGCTTCCCGTCGGCTTTCCAAGTCGACTGCGTCTCGCTCGGCAGATTCCAAAGTGAGCAGTTCGAGCGGGTTCCTAGCGGTCATCCAGCCGCCGTACTTCAACTTCGGGACCCGGGTACAGCTCATTTACTTCGTCCATCGTGCCACCTTCGTCGCTCGGCAGCTGCAATCGCCCCACTGCTTGCGAATCGTGCTCGTTCAGCTCGTTGCGTGCGGAAGATTCGTGTCTGTTGGCGCTCTGCCGTACGTCCCCATTACAGAGCACTCATCGAACATCCAACGTCAAATCACAATCTTGCAAATTCTCGACGATGATTATGAAGTCAGGCCATGCTGTTGACGATGTTATCGAGACAACGTCTACCAGTATCAGTAACACTATGTAGGATAGTGTGACGGGGTCACACAGTACCTTGCACAGAGGAAGTGTGCTAAGAAGTATACAAACTCCAAGTGAACGGCAGTTCACTAGTCCCTGGTCAAAGGGGGCGATTTACCAAGAATAGGGTAGATTTAAGACTGATTATATTTATAGGTTGCTCTAAATCCTTTCTAATACTAAATGCAAGTCACTTATAGAGTTTCCTAGATGTTATCCTATTGGTTGGCYTYGAGGGCATGTAGCCATGAGGCGGGTGACGTGGCTGTGGTGTGTCCACACCACAGGACCTCCACTTAGTGACAGGGTACTCTCGTGGGACCGCGTTACATCCTCCCCCACTTAGGTTCGGTTTACCGACCAATAAGAGCGAGTGAAAGCAAGTCACACACTTTCACTCCTCGTCGATTGACATCGACTTGCTGCGGCGGCACACCGCGCAGCGGCTCATCCTCGTTGGAGCCATCGAGCGACACAGCGCTCTTCTTCTCGATCTCCACGTTGACCTTTGCGAGCATGACCCGCTCGGGATCTCTCGCGGCGCGAAAGCGCACGCTAAGCCTGCTGCCTGAAGCAGCGGGCTAAGAGCACTAAGCCTAACGGCAAAGGCTCTTCCCAAAATAAGGAGGCCGACGATGTGGCCTCTGAGGCATCCACCTCTCGCGGCGATGCCTCTGCGAGCGCGAGCTCGAGCTCGCGTCGCAGTCGGTCGCCTAACGTACCTCCGGACGACCGACCCAACCCACGCTTCGCCCATCGGGACGATAGCCCGGAGCCCCATGAGGACAGGGCTCTTAAGGAGTTCTTGGGACTTTCCGGCTAAAGCCGCTAAGGCCTCAGCGGATGAGTCCCACCGCGCTCGGAAGCGGAATGCTTCAAGGTCTCCTCGTTGCGAGGCGATGGCGACCGGAGGACATTCTTCGATTCGTCTGACGAAGAGGAGGGTGCTGTTCACGAGCCCCAAGAGATCACGAACGATCTCGATCGGCAGCAGGAGGATCTCCAAGCTGCCCGGCGAGTACAGGGGCACCCGGTGCCAAGTCAGGCATCGGGCGTCGGCGCCACACCTGCAGGTGATGGTGGCGCGCACTCGCGGTCATATTGGCCACCAGAGGAGGGGTCCTCTACTTGGAGCAACTCGTTGCTCCTCGTGGACTCATCGGTGGCCACACTTCTAAGGGCGCGTACGAACGCGTCCTGGTGCAAAAGGTCGCCCTGTTCTCCGAGAACACTGAGGCGGCCAGGTGTGTGCTTCTTGCACAACACCGAATCCCTGAAAAGGATTTTATGACCCGTCGGAAGAAGGCCGAGAACCGCGGTGGCCTCTTCCCGGTCTGGGTTTACCCTTGGGTCCAACCCGAGGTATACTCGTCGCCACGATACGCCATGCGTATCCGATCGTAAAGATATGCTGTCACCCGCGTGATGTGGGCCAACTCGTAGTCAGGCCTGCGTGACAACGCATCGGCAAGCACATTGA
>KV744164.1:4272-33301 GCA_000468175.2 Phytophthora cryptogea
ATCATTGAGGCCCGGAACCGCTTTATACTAGCAATGCGTACAACAAAGTGGATAGATGAAGTCGAGTGGCGTGTGGAGGACCTTCGCGAGCCATTTCTCGATACTCGCCACATCACTAAGGTACTTGATACTCGCCACATCACTAAGGTACTTGTGCGCGCGTACTGGGCAAATTGCGTTTACTAATAATCTGTTTTTGTGTGTGTTGCTGTAGAACGAGTACAAAAGATACGTAAATGCACTCAACCTCGCCACGATTAGTGTACCTCAAACAGATGGGGAAAACATTATCCATCAAGTAGGGTAAATTTATTTTATCTTCGGTTTAGTGTAAGAATTTAACACCATATAGACACTCTCATTTCAGCGCATGTCTAGATTTGGGGATTGTGKGACTTRRCGGTTTTCACGAGTGCYGCTGCATWTTGTGTAAATTCGGTAAGCTAATTTCGGTCATACAGAAAAATATATTGTAGTCAATGGTTAAATCTCGGTAGCTGCCGCCCTATTAACAAAAGCTATAGCCGTGTACAAGAAGAGCATGCGCAGGTATGGCAACCGCCTGTACATGCAATCGTCCCACATTGCTCCACTCAGCATCATTTCCAGTATCGCAACGCACCAAACACCGCACGAAGAGCTGTCCTTTTGGGTACACCAATCTACCCGAACGTACGTCAGCATGCCCTTCACATCTAGTACCCCTTCAACGACGGAGCGGACACTCTTCTCGATCGTGGCGTAGTTCGAGTTCAATTGGAGGGGATCGAACATGTAGCAAACGCCTTCTCTCTTGTCAACGAGGAATGCAGCCCCACGTTGAAGATGCCAATCACGCGTTCGTACCGCGGGTCACTCGCACCAAAACCTCCAGCAACGCGTCGCTTTTGCTCCGGTAGCGCGAAATCGTGGTAGCTAGGGCTAATAATTCCGACGTTCCGGTATTCATCCCTCAGAACCATCAAAGATACGATAATCGACGATGTGTAGCCACAGCGACTCACGAAAGTCCAGAAGTCGATATCCAGGAAGGTTTTCGCCTCCGCTTTCAAAGGCAGTACAGGCGTACAGTTCGCGGTCAGATGATGTCCGTCTAAATTCGGTGGTAGGAACATCGTCCGTCGGTGTCTTTGTCTTCTCCGAGATCTTCCTCACTCGCGTCTTCATCATCGCTTCCAGCAGCTGGCATCGTGAGCTCGACAACCTCGAAGTCTGAGTCGTCCGAGGCATTAGGAGAGGGTTCGGCGTCAGCCTCATCCAAAGCGGCATCACTTCCGTTAGACGGCTTCCTTCTTTACACGAAGTAGCGGCACTCCCGAACATTCCCTCCAGTGCCCGACGTCCCCACCGACCGTTGTCATGTATGTCCGGCCCCCTCGATTCCTCCTTGTTCTGCGTCGTCTCGTTAAATATGGTTCGAAGCTGGCGTTCGCTCTCTCGAATTCGGACTCGCTCTAGCCCAGCGCTGTCACGCAGCGCCCGCGTAACGTTACCGCGTCCTGGGTGCACGGGAGGCTCAGAGCCATCCGCCTAGCCAGTGTGCTACATTTAGTGGCTGTGGAGGTGCCTTCGCAGCAAGAAGAAGAGTGTCTAAACGTATCTTGTTGCGCCACACGACAAACACTCCTGGAGGCAAATCTTGTGATCCCAAGGGGGGGATCGACGAGTGCCAGTCGCTTCGAAAACGCGTGCAATGATTTTTCCAAAAATTGGGACTTCCTTCAGAGTATTTTACTTTCGACACGAAGTTCAACCCGAAACACCAAAACAGGCTCTCTATGGTTCACCAAAGTTTCACATAACTTGACAGGACTTTTACTGAAGTTGGTCCCTAAATTCTGTAGCAGTAGCGTACTCCGTGCTACCTTGTGTGAGTTCTCTGCACGGGCCGCTTACGCTACCAGGTATCACCGATGATACCAATGATACCATGATACCGCAGTTAAGAACGACCCTAAGAGGTGTACGCCGAGGCTTTGCGAGAGCCGTCGTCGGAGGAGCTCTATGACTACTTGGACATACCGGTGGATGTTGTTGAACGAACTCGTGATGCGTCCCCCGAAGAACTAACAGCCCCGGAGCACTGGCAAGAGTGGTTTCGAGAAACGCTGGAGAAGTCGGAGGAAGCTAAACGAGCTAACCGCGACTTCCACACTCCCGTTGTGAGGGTGGTTAGCCGTACCTTTGGCACGGTTAAACGTGTCGGGCTGCCGCGTAGACCGCACCCACCGAATGAACCACTACTATGGGGAGAAATTCCGCTCACGGGCGTGACGTCCGGACTTCTGAGACTGAGGACGTAGTCTGTGCCAACATCCTACTCGCTGATGTTGAAACTCACAGCGTCACCGGGATGCTCTCAACAAGGAACCCGGTGAATACGATGGCTTACAAGAAGGGAGTAGCTCCACAAGGCCCGTGTAGGATGGTGGCCCGACGGGTCGTGTATATCTATTAAAATAGGTGCGAGCAAAACGCTGGTTCTGAAGTGGTGAAGTCTGCGCGTTCTACCGACGAAGCTGGAATGGTTGAGATCCCTTCGTTACGGGATAAGCTACCCGGTTTGGATTGGAAGCGGCTTCGTTCGCTAGCTGAGGATGCTGCCGTCAAGATGGAGACAGTAGGTCCTGCTTGGAAACGAATCGCGCCGGTGGTGAAAGTATACTACTCGGAGAATGCTGCTTTAATTTGGCGAACCTTGCATGAACGAGCAAGAAGAACTGGGGTGGTTAGTTCAGGATGCCGTCTCCGTTCTGAAGCTACTCGCTTACGCTCCTTTGATTCTACGAAGCCTCTGAAGCCGTTCGCAAAAGACCTGGGCTTCACACTGTAGATGGTGAGGATGTATCCCACTACGTGGATGTAGTGGGACGTCGCCTAGAGTTCCTACGGCTGTGCCTAAGGCTGGTCGCGTTGAAGTGGTCACGGTGGACTACCAGACGGATATGGCGTTCGGATTGACAGGGTGGATGAGGTGCCGCACGTTGTGGAATATAGCGACGTTTCGTGCGTGGTGTTGGTAATTTTGATGCTCTTTCGAGTGGGTACATCGAGTGTCTGCCTTCGCGAATGTTAGCAGATACTGTTGCGACTCTAAGTCTGGTTGATACCCGTTTTAAAACGGTTAGGACGAGCTGCCGAAGCCTTGAAGCTGTACGATGGACTTGTGAAGAGTTCATCTGGGCACTCGCTAAGAATTAAAGGGTGGATTGAGTACTATGAGGATCAGTACATTGCTGAATATCACCGCGTTGGCGGTCGCCCGTTCGATGAGAGTGAAGATTCCGAGCTGGCATCACTAGCGCTGCATGGCAGTAGTTTTGCCTTCAAATTAGTGTCTAGAGAGCACGCACTGGCAACTGAGGACGACGCCGATTATACCTTAGAACTTGGGAACCCGGGGGAGGCTGTCGTGAAGAGAGCAACCACTGGAGGGACCTACGACGTCAACACCGCGGTAAGTCTTGTTTTCTGTGTAATTTTGGTGATTTGGTCAACTTTTGGTATAACCTTGAAACTGACGCATATCATTCTGGTATTGCAGAGATACCAGTGCACATGCATCTTCATGAGCACATGCTTGTTACCCTGCCGTCATGTTATGTATGTTCGCCGCAAATGCAACTACGGGACTGTCTTTCCACCGATGCACAATTTCGCGACACGATGGATTGTGCACAGTGCCGTGAATAATAATGCTGAATGCGATGTTCTACCAGGTGGGCTCTAGCAAGTGGCATGCCCGTCATTACCGAAGGAGAAGCCAGTGTCACGTGGTGACAAGTACATTGAGTCGAAGGCGCTGGCGGAAAAGATCGTTACCCGCATGGCATTGCAATCCACTCCTACTTACCGCGTGGCCTTTCAATGGATGGAAGACTTCTTTGCTGCACTTGATGCTGGAAACGTTGTAGACTTCACACAGCGTGAAGCCTTCCATTTTCCCGGTCTCTCACAGGTTACGTCTGTCAAAATCTGCCGCCTCTCACAGATATCTTTCGCTGACGACTCGCCCGGTGGGAATGCTAATGGTGTTCAGATCAAAGTGGAGAACATCGTTAACACTCATAAAATTGACGATGCGGAAGCCAGCAAGGTGGTGTCTGCAGACAAACTCAATGGAGTGAGCAACGAGCCGTGTGAATTGCAAGATAGTACTAGCGTTGACGTTACCACGGATTATATTACCGACAGCGCAGAGACGGAGGAACCAAACCCCACCAAAACTGCACCAAATGTTACCGAATCTGGCGAACCAAAGATGAAGAAGGTTCAATTCGAATTTTCGCCGCGGCCAAAGATCGGGGGTATGACCAAAGCACACCGCAAGAAAGAGAAGAAATTGAAAGAGAGTGAAATGGCTCTCGCGTTGGCAATCAAATACCGTAAAGGCAAGGAGTCTACTGTCGTTGGGCTCGACGGTATTGCAGCTCTGCTCGATGGAACGTACAGCATGTTCCACACCAAAGCAATGGTGGACGCCCTTGTACTGCCAAACACGGAGGTGCAAAGCGAAGTGGTCGTACGACCCTACAGTGTGGAGCAAGGCGTACAAGTAATCAAAGCCATCCCGTAGCTAGTCAAAGTCACGGAAGCAATTGTAGCCATTGAGCTAAGTGGGGAGATCGACAGTGTAGCTTACTGGCCAGACTTCGGTTATGCAACATTTGATCATCTGAAAGCGATTTCCAGACTACTGGAAGCGCGCAATCACTTCCAGGTGGTGATGCACACGCTGAAGTGGATTGACAATTTAGAATGGGTGATAAACGACCTACGTCCACCATTTGATGATACCCGCAACGTCAGCAAGGTACGCATTACCCTGCATTGACTATAAACTAAAATTAACATCTTCCTTGTTCTGTATGATACAGTCCGAATATAAAGGCTACGTGGAAACTCTCAATCTCAGTGACAACAGACTAAACCTGGATACAGTTGCCGGACACCAACTGATGGACTTTCGACAGAGTAGATGGCTTCATATGACGTTAATTTTGGTTTCCCTCTTGGTGCTGTAAGATGAATGCCCGGACGTGGGTGTTATAAACCCTGTCAACCACGATTCGATTTGCCGGAGCAAAAGCGACGAATCGCCGGTGGATTTGGCGCTTGCAATCCTAAGTACAAGCGGGACGTGAGTGTCATTAACCTCGGGCTTCATTGGGGATCTTTTCTGATCGACTGACCAAGTGGGGTGTGCTATCTTTTTGATCCTCTTCAGCACGAAGCCAACTACAAGAGCATTAAGAACAGTGTGCGGAATGTCGTAGAGGTTCTGGAACTGCGAGAGAAGTTGACGTACGAAAGAATTTGATGGTGCACTCAGCAGCATGGAAGCTCGTGTGGAGTCTGGAGTCACGAGAGGTATCACATGATGCGAGTGTTTTTGACAAGTGATACGAAGAGATTAAAGTGCAAGTTTTGCAATAGAAAATCACATTGCTCAAGACGCTCTCAACTCCCAGCTTCATCCAGAAGGTACAAACGGTCCTCTAACTCCTTGGTGTATTCCTCGACTTCAGCTTCAACTCCGATCCCGCCAAAACCTTGACTTCTTGACCAGGTTCGCACTCGCTCATAGCATCAAACTCAGCATCGGTAAACAGACTGTCAGAGGCTGGTACCTCCACCGTCGCGACCTCTGGGTCGGTGTCTCCACCGCCAGGTACCTTATACGCGCCCGCGTCTGTCTCCCTGGGCCCCGAGCTACTCACGTTACTGCCCGCCGCATTGGTCCCCGAAGAGGAACGTAAAGAATGATTCGTTTTGGCGGGTTTATACGTGTCCCCTGACACATACCCCTTAGCGATAACAGATTCAAAGGTTTATACAAAACCTCGGGCACATACTCCTTAGAAGTATCGGTTTTCGCGGAGTTGTACATGTCCACGGACAAACTCTGGACCGGGTAGCCCGCCCCTACGGGGACATACGTGTCCCCGGCCCACTCTTCCACAGCCGCACTAATAACGGGGAAGACAGCACTCGCGTCGTCGCAGTCGGGTTTCGACTTGGCCCCAGGAGTAGCCATCTTGTACGTGCTCACAATCACGTACGACTCCGTATCTCTAGAACCAGATCCCTTAGGCGGATTCTAAACCTCGCCGTCAGCAAAAGCGAGTTCCGAAGAGGTCTTATTGGTCTCACAGTCCACAGTCGAAGCTTCCGTGGCCTCGTCAAGCGTCCGTACTGCCAGGACACGCACTATCGAGTCGACTCCAACATTCTTGTACGTGTCCACCGGAATACACTCCGGCAAGTTCTCAGTCGGCATTCCCTTCGCTTCATGTATAGCACTAGCAGGCTCTGTCGGACCAGCAAAATGCGTTTCAAACATCCCGACCGACTTGTCCACGGGCACGTGCGGCATACGCGGGACTGTTGCAGACTAGGGTGGAATGGAGGAAACCGTCCCTAGTTCATCGAAAACCTCATCAGCAAACCGCACTCAACGTCTAACCGCATTTCTCTTTACAGCCGGAGCCTCCGTCGTCTTGGACCGGCCGCTATTGCCTCCAGTAGCCACTACCAAGTCCGGATTTGCCACACTCAGAGTTACAACACCGCCAAACTTGGTGTCGTCAGTCACCACGGTAATATTACCTTCCTCTTCCGCGCCGACCACCAACATCTTCTTTCTTTCATGTTTTTCTTTCTTCAATGCATCATGTACTGAAGTAACGTTTCCGTCCTGCTTTGTAAGCTTATCCACACGCAACTCCTCCGCGGCGACTGAATCGTTTTCGTCCTTCTCTCCGCTGTCGCAGTCACTACTAAGGAGCAATTAAGTTATATAACGAGATTCAATGCAATAATGAAAAACGTAAGTAGATTGAGGCTTCTACTTATAAGTAGATCAGACTTCGAATCTACATATTCCTTTTTCAATTGTTAGGGTAAGCAAAAAGTTACGACTCGTACGTTTTAACACGTACTAATAGGACGGTGCTGCAAACACCGATTCGAGGGTCACCTAGAAACCAACAGTATGCACAAATTTACGATTCGTTAGTTTCAAAACGTACGAGTCAACCTGGATCGTGGCTCCGAACAAACGTACGGCCTTGCTTCAGACCACGGCAGGAATGTAGCAATGGAGACATCCGACTTTCGAACCAGTCGACTTGCGAGTTCTTGAAGCGCATCTCGGCGGGCTTGGGAGTGTCTTCGGTCGTAGTCTCTCTTCGTCCGCCGAGCAAGCTCCTCTAGTCGAGCCTTGAGAGCCGGGTATCTACGCTCAAGGCAAACTCGTTTGCCAATGTGGGCCCGGATGCTCGACGCTGCGAGGTCTTGGTTGCACAGGGGGCATTGCACATGCACAGGGGCCATCGTTTTGAAGAATGAATATATGCAGTAGCTAGAGAAATTATCGATGCGTCTTCGGGCTCTTATTACTTTTTTCCTTACGCCTGACCAAAGAATAAGTAGATTCGAAGCTCGATCTACTTATAAGTAGAAGCCCGAAGCCCCAATCTACTTACGTTTTTCATTATTGCATTGAATCCCATTACGTAACTTAATTGCTCCCAACTAAGCCATCGCTTAGACAAGAGAAAGGAGTGGCTCGCTCCTCCCCTTCCTCCCGCCCACGTCATTGGCGAGGCGCAACAGGAGTAGCAGCCGTTGTAGCAGCCGCCAACCCTTTCAGGGCGTCGGGCACTGGTTCACAACATGGCCCGTTTCACCGCGGAAATAGCATTTCACCGCCGGTGCTCCGTTATTGCCCATTGCGATTACTACTATAGGGGTTTTCACACTCTGCCACGATGTGACCATATTGGCCGCACCTGTCTGCAAGACAGAGTATTCCGCATACAGGTCACCCGAGTGTGTCCTTTGTAGTCGCATAGACCACACAACGGTTCGCCTTCTTTAGTTCTGCTATCCCCAGCCATTTTGATGCCGCGACGTTGACAAGTGCTTCCATACTGGCTTTGGTTGCTCCTAATAGGCTCCATCTTCACTACCGCAGACACCGTAGGCATACGTCCCCGAGGGGAATTGGGTCGAATTCGACGCTCTTCCATCAGTTGTTGTTGCCACTGTTGTTGCTGTTCCATGAAAAAGAATTTGTGTGAACACTTTCCCATTTCGCTCGGGCGGAGTCGGTGAATTCGTCGTCTTCCTCAACAGGACGGTGCATGTAGCCACTTACACTCCTCAGGGATGTCACGTGCCGGGCTCGAATCGAGGGCCGCAAGCATGCGCTTGTTCCTCAAACCACGACGGAACAATTGGTATCTCATCTGCGGATTGGGATAATCAAGCGAGTCACAAAGATCCGTCACTCGGTCTTCCCACTCATCCACAGACTCGCCGCGGTGGGGTTTCGTCGAGTCCATGCGTTCCCACAATTCGTCAGCGGTCCTACTCAGAATTGGTTGTGGAACCGTACCTTCAAGGTGGCAAACGTCTTGATCCGCGAGTTACTCCACTACCGTTCTGCTTCGCGTCCTTTGAGCTTCTGACGGAACACAAGCAACCGTTCTCGATCAGGAAGTTGCTCTGTGTGCGCTTCAAACAAGTCCCAAAAATCTCTCGCTTTCTCCACTGTTGCAGTGTCTGAAAAGAACACGGGCAGCACTTCAATCACATTTGACATCTTCGATGTCAGGTCGTACACCCTAGGCGGAAGGGCTCTCCCCATACGACGCACCCCGCCGGGAGGCAAGTAGGCACCTAGTGAAACCACAGTAGGGTGCGGGTGGGTTTGAGCTAAACCCGGCCCAGTCGGCTGATACCCCGTCATGGGCAACGACGACATTGGGGGCGGCAGCAACTTCATCGCGGGTGGCGCTGTCATAGGCGACGAAACTTTAACTGTCAAAGAGGTTCTCGAGGGTGTGGGCGTCGACACCATGTACGTCGGAACAGTTCCTCCGTAGGCGACCGTACTCTGCGATTCCCATTCCCAGCCGAACAGAGGGCGGTCAGAACGCCTCGCTTCCGTTCCAGTGTATAAGGATATAAAGCCCGTGGGACTTTTTGCAGGTTTCATCTCTTGTTCCTCACATCCGCTTTCGTAGTGGTTGGACGCGTCGAACGCTCCATAGTCCTCATACTCGCCGTATGCTGCGTACTCGTAGGGATACTCGTACGAAATCTCAGTGGCGCGTCGTCATGAACATCGTTGTTGCACAAATGATGCACTTTGTTCGTACAGACACTGCACTCGTCAACAGTATCGAGCTCTGGGTTCGTGCAAACTTTCGCTGCGCACATCATTGAAGAGCTTTCGTCTTGGAGGTTGCCGAGACCTCGAGGAAAGAAAAAGCGGAAAGGAAACTTGAGTGTCACTCTCGATCGTCCTTCAATTTTGTTTTTAGTGCGGCGCACAGCGAATATCAGTATTCACAGTTATTAATATGGCTTGTACTGGTGGGGCGGACCGAGTTATCGTATTAATATGGCCGAACCAAAGGAATGCAACTATTAATATCTAAACGAATATATGAAGCGTATTCAAAATTATTTCCCTGGTTACAACTGCAGCAAGATCGGCCACATTGCGAGTGACTGTCCTGAACCTAAGCGCGAGAGGCGCAACAAGGACGGGGGTGCACACAAGAATGCGTCGGCGCTGTTTGCTAACGCATGCGCCTTCGGCGGAGGCTCCGACGATAGCTGGATCGTCGACAGTGGGTAACGTCGAAGAACGTAATCACGACGACTCGCTCAAATGCCGGACGGCGACGCGATACGAGTGGCCAAGAAAGGGTATATCACTCTCAAGATGGTCTAGGGAGCTGGCGAGACTCTAATTACGCTGAGTGGGGTCTTCTACGCACCAACGTTGGCGCGGAAACAGATGCGATTCGGCAAGCTGTGCGGATGCTCGCTTGTGGAAATTAAAGGAGAACTAACCATCGCTAGAAGTGCAGAAATCTTGTTCCTCCTCAAACTTGCGGCGCACAGCGAATATCAGTATTCACAGTTATTAATATGGCTTGTACTGGTGGGGCGGACCGAGTTATCGTATTAATATGGCCGAACCAAAGGAATGCAACTATTAATATCTAAACGAATATATGAAGCGTATTCAAAATTATTTCCCTGGTTACAACTGCAGCAAGATCGGCCACATTGCGAGTGACTGTCCTGAACCTAAGCGCGAGAGGCGCAACAAGGACGGGGGTGCACACAAGAATGCGTCGGCGCTGTTTGCTAACGCATGCGCCTTCGGCGGAGGCTCCGACGATAGCTGGATCGTCGACAGTGGGTAACGTCGAAGAACGTAATCACGACGACTCGCTCAAATGCCGGACGGCGACGCGATACGAGTGGCCAAGAAAGGGTATATCACTCTCAAGATGGTCTAGGGAGCTGGCGAGACTCTAATTACGCTGAGTGGGGTCTTCTACGCACCAACGTTGGCGCGGAAACAGATGCGATTCGGCAAGCTGTGCGGATGCTTGCTTGTGGAAATTAAAGGAGAACTAACCATCGCTAGAAGTGCAGAAATCTTGTTCCCCCTCAAACTTGTCAACGACGTCGTTGTCACTGAACTCAAGGCTGTGCGTAACCCGACACCGATACCGACAGCAACTGTCTTAGCGAAGGGCGGCGTTACGGAAGCACTAGGGGTGGTAGGGCTACAGCATGACAAAGAAGCGTGCGGCTAAAACTTGGTGAAGCGTGTCGCACAATATTCTGCAGAGCTGTTGCAGATGATGCGTCAGTCGGTCTCATGAGAGCAATGAGATTCAGGTAGTGGTCATTCCATGATCGAGATGGATCCTTATGTCCAGTGAACTACCGGGCAACATCCGCCATCGACAGACGCATCGTGAATGCTCCATTCATTTGTTCGAGAGCGAAAAACAGGAAAGGGAACACTTCCCACCATTGTTGAGCTTCACCTATTATGCCACTTGAACCCACAAGATCGCTCGGTCATATCCACCTGGGGGATGAACATGAACCTCCCACTGTCCGAAACCAGACCCACGACCTTTGTACGTCGCGACTTAGATGGCCAAGAGAAACCCTTTGTGCGTTTGTCGCGACTTTGATGACCTTTGTATGTCTCTCAGCCATCGTAGTCGCGTATGCTGAGCTTAGCTTGATTGAGGTTCGGGTAGCCAAATGCCATTCCAGCATGGCCTGGTTGTTGTTGGCCTGGTGGCATCGGAGTTCTTGCTGGGCTGTCTGCACGGGTGGTGGTCGAAGAGGTTTTGGTAGAGCGGTTGAGGCGCTCCACCATACAAGCTCACATGACCCATACGACCTGGGGTCTGCAAATTTCATTGTTCGTCATCGCCAAGCTCATCGAGCTGCTTGAGTTGCAGACCGAGGCTCCCGTGCTCGATTGCTTGCCGAAATACACTGTTCCGGCTAAGTGGCGCATCTGCCGAGACTGACGCCGGTCGTCCGGTTGCTCGTGTAGTCGAGCATCGCAAGCTCAGGCGCCGTGATATCATCATGCTCAAAGCGTTATGTTGCAGCGGCTTCACGGGATTGCGACTGGATCAACTGCGCTCCAACAGATCTTTCAGAAGCAACTCGCTTCGAGTCAGATACTGAAAATCTGTAACGGGGGTAAAAATTTTCCTCGTTATTTTTACTGGCATTCTTCCACCCGGTATCGCAGGTCGTTTGGAATCCGTCCTCTGGGCATGGCTCCCGATTTATGCATAATGACATACATTAATGTACATTTTTAGTGCCCCATAATGTATGGAGACGCCTTCGCTGTTGCTAATGCATAATGTATGGCAAGAGATTTTATGCAGCCATTATTAATGCGTGGATAGGTGAGCTACACCGATCCCCAAACGCAGCCACGCCATCGATTTTCCCCTTCACGACTGCCAACCATTCTCCTCAGCACATTCCTTCTTAAAAGCTCCATTTTCACTTTGCCAGCCATGGCAGGAGCCGCTCTCGCGAGACCACCACCAGCTTCCAGCTTTTCGCTAAAGCAAATCGCCTTCTTTTACTTTTCTCCGAGTCTAGATGACAATGGTGAACCGACGTGCTTTTACAGGTGCAAGGTATGCCAGACAATCCATAAGCAAGCGGAAGGAAGAGGAACGACGAATCTAAATCAGCACATTCGGCTAAAGCACCCTAGCTTTGAGACCGAAATGCTGGCGGATGGTCCTGGTAAGGTCGACTCTCTCTTACCATGGATCAGCCGAAAGGCACAGAATTGATTCCTGCTGGCTCGAGTGGACAATATTCGGCAACCTGCCTTTCAGCTTTTGCGAGCAAAAGAGGACACGTCGGTATGTTGGTGTATTTAAACTTCTCAAACTGAAGAAACTAATGGTTTTTTGTAGATACACAAATCTGCCAGTCATTTGTTCTGAAACTGTAACGGACGTCATGCACAAAGTTACGGTGGCTGTAGAAACAAAATTTTTGCTGAGATGCCAGGATCATTTGGCCTACTATTCGACGGCTGGACCCACGACTCGGAGCATTTCCTAGGCGTTTTTGCGTGCTATGACATTGATTGGGTGCCGCACCGTCCATTACTGGCCATGGCACCCGTGCTAGAGCCACCAGAGGACGATGCGGACGACGCAGTGATCGCTCACAATGCTGAGGCGCATCGTGGCGCCATTGTGCTAATATTGTGCGTTTTCGGTAAGACAATCGAGCAAGTTGTTTTTCTGGTAAGTGACAATTGCTCTCTTAACAAAAAGCTCGCTCGTCTCCTCGATGCGCCTTTGGTGGGGTGTGCGAGTCACCGCCTGAATTTGGCTTGTAACCGAATCGCTGGAAAGTGTATTGGGAAAAATTCAGAAGCTGATGGTCAGACTTCACACGCTGAATCATTCAGCCAAACTGCGGTAAGAAAATGTCAGCTCAGTTTTTTTTTTACTAATGTGTTTGTATGATTTCTAGATTCAAGACAAAACTTCGGCCATTTTTGCGTCAAGATACTAGATGGGGGTCCACATTCAAAATGTTGGGCCGCTATTTCGAGTTGCTCGAATTTATCGATCGAGACGATGAGAGTCTCTCCGAGTTCATACCGTCTGCAAGTGAAAACAAGAAGCTGAAGGTGTTGCAGACGACGCTGGAGCGCGTTCAGTCAGTGTCCATGCAGCTACAGTCCAATGACGTGATGCTATGGGAGGTTCGGGTCCTCTTCGACGCGTTACTCAAAGATAAACCCGCTTTGAAGCGGTACCTGGGTACGTTTGCATTGTGATGCTATACGTTTGCATTGTGCGGCTATACAATTTCGTAGTTACTAGCTTACTTGCTGGTGACTAGGTGCTGCGGGGTCAATTGTCGCTTACCCTGACTTTGAGTCGGCTTGCGTCAAAATTCAGCTCGACAAACAACACCTCCTGAGCCGCCAGGAAAAGAAGGCTGTCCAGTCTTTTATTAGCGCTGTGGCGACCTCGACAGAATCAACGAAGGAAAACTTTGCTGCGTCAGTCCTGAAAAAAGCTCGCTTAGAAAGAAAGAAGAACTCGTGCGACCTTATCAAGACAATCCCGCCGACTTCGAACATCGCCGAGCGGTTGTTTAGTGTCGCGCGAGCTACCTACGGAATTGATCTCAACTCCTTGTTGCCAGTTTCGTTGGATATGATACTGTTCCTAAGGATTAACGAGAAGTACCGGGATGCACAAACAGTTCACGAGTGTGTCGATTAGACAAGAGCCATTTCTCATTAATGCAATTAATGGCCATAATGTATGGACGCCTTCTTTAGTTTTCATATGCACCATGTATGTGCGCCTCAAAATCTGCCATGCGATTAATGCCATTATCGGGAGCCCTGCCTCTGGGCGCACTGCGAACACACTGTTAATAAAAAGACTTTGTACAACGAGACCGTGATGCAAGAAGGGGTTCAACGCGTACTTAGATTTTTCATTGCCTCATTTTGGCAACGCGTCCTTGAGCACATGAAAGCAAATATCAACAGCTCTCTGTGAGTTGGATGATGAGAGCTTACAACCTGATGGTACTGATCTTGAGGTGACAAAAAAGGAGACCATTGTGCTCTGTCCTATTGCGAATAGAAATCGAGCTGAAACCACGTTGAGCAACGCCTAATATGCTCGTGAACTTACAGGAAACATGACCTCCTAGCACTTACTGCTGAATTGGGATGTAAGGCGGTAAAGGCGAATGGCACTCTAGATTTGATATTAAATGCGTGATCTGTACCTTAAGCTTTTGACGAACTGGAAAAGAGTATGTTTGATCGTGGGGCCGACTATGCTGTGTGTGGACTAGCCAACCGCTTACTTCTTGTTTTACAAGTTCAACTACCACTTGATTGGTACACTTGATTGCAAAGAGCTTGATTCACGAGAAACCTGCATAACCCAAATACATTACGCGATTTACATCCTAGGGCTCAAGGTCCAGTTTAGCCTCCTTGCTCTTCAGATTAAGAGTCTTGGTCTCTACCCAGCTAGCTGGACGCCACGAAGCTCGCCTCATCTCTCCTCACTCGCTCTAGGTGTGGATCGAAGTTTGATTTCACGGCCGGTGACGCTAAGGATCCAAGCGACCCAACTACCAAGACATATAGGGCAAAAGAACCAAGGCAACCGAGCACAACTACCCCAATCGGCTACCCGGTTTGAATGTTTAGAGGCAGAAAGCCAGGGAAGTGGTCCATGTGGCGAAGTCGGTTGAACTTTTACCGCCCAGGGGTGTATACTGTGGCCCAGAATTACACGTTGGAATAGAGCGCAAGACGGAGGGCCGATTAGTCCTCCAGAAATACCAGCCTCGACGCGAGAGGCTCTTGAGTTCTTGGTCCTTCTGTATCCCTATCGGTTCGTTTATCTTCGACGGAACGGCACTTCACTGGTTTTCTTAAGCTTTGTTACCTCAGAAGTAATACTGGATATACGTCCACAGGATGTTTTGGTCCACACAGCAGTTAGTACTAAAAGATTCAGGGGACACAAAGAACCTTACCCTTTGTATCATTTCATATCGACGGTAAACCGAAAAATAATACACCAGTTGTTTCGGCCATCGAAGGGGTAATTCCTTCTTCAACCGAATGAGCTTAGGCGTTCGCATGACGAGTGTCGGTGCAAAACAAAAGCGATTTGTGTTGGTTGCCTCACGAGCTGCGAGGTTCTTGTTAAGTTTTAGCCTCCAGAAGGATCCATCTTTGCAATTAATTCTACTATGCACCTCAGTAGAGATCAAATAATTTCACCATTTTTACTCCAATTGTAATACTTTTATATGAGGTCGTTTGTCGCACGCAGTGCTACAAATCTATCGGATTAGATTGATGAATAATAACGTTTGTGCATCACTGTACGAAAGCAATGAAAGAGTATGTATTAAAAAGTTATGAGTGCTGCTGTAAATTGTCGGTCGTGGCTTGAACGCAAAAGTGTAAGAGACCTGGATATGTGCAATGATTGCACATATCCAGGTCTCTTACACTTGCACTGCAATCAACACAAGTTTTCCTCCTTCAAGTCCTCAAATACGGTTTCTGCCGTGTGCAGCCGCGAAAAGTGCATGAATGCATGGAAAACTTTCGTATGACCAATTTCCACACTTACACTGATATTTACGAGACGCTATGTATGAATGTGACCTTACTTGTTGTAAGGGCCTACATGCTGAACCGAGTATTTAAAGGCGTGATTAGGATGGTTTTGAACTAGACGAGTACAGAACTTCAAATCCCTCAAAATGTCTTAAACAGGACATATAGAAGTGTCTACAACAGTCTAAAAGTCAGAGCTGTCTGGAATCTTGTCGAGTGTAAATTCGCTGCGATCTTGCTATTCACTTTCGGCGGCATTTGCTGAAAAAGCTGTCATCGCGATGACAGTACGGGACGGCTCGATCAACTCACTGCTGCACTCGGCATTGCAAACGCCAATAACTGATCCAAGCACCTTCCTGTCGCCCCGTGCAGCCACACGTGCTTATCGCACAAACCCGCTTTGGTCGCCCCCAGGTTCTGCCACCTCGCTTTAGACCATATCACACCGGAGCCTCGCGTGCAAGCCTGTCTCAGCAGCAGAAGCGGTCTTCAGCAGTCGCGAGGCTGGTCGAATTTCCGCAGCTGCCAACTAGTCTGAGTTTCCATCACGGTCACCAGCGCCGCCCCGATGTAACGCTTCACCGACGAAACTCGGTCGCCCGTGTGACGCCATTTGGAAGCTCTATGCCATTGAACGCGAGAATGGGAAGAAGCATGGGCGTTGCACCTATTTCGGCACTCTTAAAAAGAGTGGCAAGCCCAGCGGCAATTTATTGCTGGGCTTGACGAAACCTGAAGCGCGTCCTAGTGCTCTGAGAGACGTGCAAGCGTTTCTCCGGACAAGCCCAACCCCTGCCCCAAAACCAGAAACCAGCACGACCACTCCACTTCCAGCCGGCAAGCTAAATAAAGATGCTCTTGAAATTGCATTGGCGAGGGTCTTTTTTGTGTGTGCTCTGCCATTCATACTCATTGAGGCCCAGCTCTTCCGGGAATTCATTGCTATCGTAGCTCCAGCCATGCGATTTCCGTCACGACATAAGCTGAACGGTATACTCTTGACGCGTTTTCGTGACGACATTCGACGAAACCACGTTATCAAGCTGATTAAAAGTGTAACGCTATGTGTCCCTCGCCACGGATGGTTGGAGTGGTGTAAATAGCTCCAGAATCATTAACCCAACATTCCCGATGTCGGATGATCCGACAAGCGAAAATACAAACTTGTAAGAGCCGTGGACATGCAAAAAGTGAAAATTCTACGATATAATCAAATAAAAACTGAAATTGAAATGTACTGTCATTGGAACGTCATGAACACGTGGAACACGGTTCAGCATGCCAAACACCTCATGGCAACATGTTCATTGCCCCATGGGCGCGGAACGTTCCCAACAAGATTTTAGTCCTTCAGGAGGAAGAACAGATTATCGATGGAAAATGTCGAGATGATTGCCTATGTCTACATCAAAGATGACACAATCAAGAGCAGCGAAGTTGACCTTGCACGTCGTCAGTCGCAGCCAGAGAGTATAGCATCTAACTAACGTTTGAAAGTACTTCGAAGTACAAGCTTTCTTTCGAATGTAAATGCCCTCAGTCCCTTCAAAGCCTCGTCCTCGTGACTCTGCAAAGAGATTCATCTAGTATTCAAACATCAACGCTTCATTATGAAGAAGGTGGCAATCTTTGTCGGAGGCATCCCTTTGCTGTGGTGTCGTGACTCTTCAGGCGTCGAGAACTTCAGTCAGAGACTGATATTATCGACTGCTGCCACAATACTCTCGTCGAAGGATCTGGATTGGGTTCCGTACCTGACGCCGGTGTAGCTCATGGTGGTGGTATGCATCTTGAAACAGCAGGTCGCCAGCACGGTGGAGGGGTACGTGGCCCAGTTGTCACTGCACGTTACCGTACGGTGGACGGCGTGTTGCACTCGTAGGTATCGCCCCGCACGACTAGCTCTATTCGTTGTGCTCTGGTCGAAGTATATGGCCAGCATTTACACCCACAACACTATCTGGTGTCGTCGCCCTGGATTGATGTTGGTGCCAATGACATCGCGGACGCCGGTCAGAGTTATGAGCACTGTCGACGTTAGCGCACCGTTTCTCTCGGACCTGCAAGGTGTATCCAGTCACAGTTATAGTGCTGAAGGTGCCGTAGTTGCGTTAATAAACCCTCGTTTCCGACGAACATGGCCTCGATCGTGTCCAGGTACAACGCGCAGCCATCACGCGGCCTGAAGCTCGATCCACAGTGATGAGTCCACGAGGGCACGCAGGCGGTCACCGTGAGGCCGTCGTTTAGCTACCACTGCTACATCTCCAAATCGAGGCGAGTGTAACACTGCAAGTGCCGAGAGCTTGAGGGAAATGGCGTTGGGCTTGAGGTTGTACATGTGCGGAGCTTGGCCACCTGTCTAACCTGTTGTAGAGCATGAATATCTTCGGTAGTTTAAGACACTTTTGCATTTTGCACGGAGTTCTGGAACTTTGCAATAGTGTTTAGAAGTATCATAAACTAGTCCAAAGTCATCCCTAGGTGTGACTGTGCACATTGAAGAAGTTTTTTGCGTAAGAGCTGGAACCAGATCTGAGTCTGAACTTGCTCTGATCCATTTCGCAGCAATTTGGCGTTTCTCCGACGTCACCTCACTCAACCGTGTAGGGCGAGTTTCAGCCCTTAATCCGAAAAGTGCATGTGAAATACACCTAGGGGGTTGGAGCTCCTAAATCGATGCCGTTTCGTTTGATGTTATCTTGTCAAAGGTTGGCAAGTCAAATTCTCAACGAATTTTGAACTTAACTCAATGTTCCTTGTGCTATCACGATATTCAGTCACACTCGGTTTTGAAGTTGCCTGTCGGTTTCTGAAAATTTTATAGTCATTTCCACAGTCGCTGCACGCCATACAGCAAATGATACGTCGGTCTTCGCTGGAAAGTTTAGCGCCAGCGCCGTTAATATTGTCCGTCCACAATGTAATATATCATCATATACAGAGTTTGTTCCCCGCACGAGGGAAAGCTTCGGTCACTACAGCCAGTAAACCTTTTTGACGAACCAAGCCTGTTGTAAATTTTTTAATCCTTTCGCGATCGCCTTGACTAATTTATACTAAACAGACCTAAGTTGTTTGAGCCTTTAAGGGCACGATATTCGCCCTTAAAGAAATGCACGGTACTGTCATTGGCGTCGTCAATAGAGGGGAGAGACAATCACGCTGGACGTGGTGGTGGCTTGGGTCCCAAGGGGGAAATGAGCTCCTGGAACTCCATTGGTGGAACTCGAAACCCTGTCCTAGGGCATAACTTGCGGTTGGACAGGTTTTGACAGAGGTTGATGCTTGTCAGTGCGATGAACCTGTTCAACTTCGACGGCACGTGTTACTAGGCGTTGGTAGCTGCCGATCGCGCGGGTCGGAGATGCTTGTACTGTTTCTTATATCTCGTGTACCAAATCATTGAAGATGCTATGTCGATGCAATCAGTCTTGTGAATTTAACTTGATTCAAGTATAATTATATAATTACGAATACTACAGTATTTGCTATGTTAGACAAGACGGTCCAATTCCTGTTGAACTTTCGTTAAAGGGTACAAAAGCGCCCCCAAAGGGGGGCGCTTTCCTACCGTGTTTTGAAATACGGCTTAAAGGGCGAAAATTGCCCCCCCCCCCCCTACCGCGAAAGGGTTAATAACAGCTGCATTCTTCATATATCCAAAAAACCAATGCCCGTTTACGTAGTTCTCTGTTAATACCAGATCCGCGTGTCCGAAGATGGCAAAATCCAACGATCTTACCAAAACAGCCTCGGTAAATGTCGCCGAAAACTGGCTGAAAGTGGACGAGAACGATAGTGACGATCAAAATACTAACGTTGACCACGATAGACACATGTGGGTTGCCGATTGATATGCGGGAAGAGTGAGGGTCAATCCGGAGCTGTTAGTATTCCCCAAGCCTGGCAAAAAAAAAATGGTTGATAGGCTCTGGCACAACGTACTATCTGTCTGGTAACCGAGCACTCGTATTTGGTGTTAATCGTGCTTACCTGAACATTGGTGTCGCAAACGATACTTCATGACTTCTCAGAGAAAGGAAACTGTGTTATTTCAACATTAGTCAAGGTAGAATTACGTCAACTCACTGGCGTTTACTACGTCGAAACCTCTATTGTAGCTTTGTTTCAGTTTTATCAAAGCAAGGTCACTCGTGTCGATTTCAGCGCGATTGCTTCATCACTGACCGCAATGGCAGATGTCTGATTCGGTAAATCCAATTAGGGGGCTAGAGGAGTTGAGGCCCGTGGACGACGTGCCCGAACCTTTGTATGCCCATGTCCCGTCTGGAACCTTGTAATGTTATCAAGAGAGGCTCGGGTAACGTAATTTCCAAACTCTTTTCTAAATCATTGACAAGGAATTCGCGAATAACAGCAAGTTTTAGAACCGACGTGCTCCGTTTTGTCGTATTGTTTTAAGGCAAAGCGAACTAATCGGCATCAACCACAAGATTTTACCTCAATATTGGCACACACTGACGATAGTGGAGCAACATTGTCTATAGATTTGGAAACAGACTTGCCGCCAGACCGTCGTGGCAACTCAATTATCGACCATGCGTCGACCTACAATCAAGGCTTACTTGCTGAGAAGAAAGAAGGACGCCACTGCGCGAATTGAATTTTACATAAGCGAGTTTTCATAAGAGAGTTTGAAAAGAAAATCGTCGAGTCAGTGAAAGTATTGCGATAGCATGGAGGGGGAGAATTTGGCGGCACCTGATTACTATGCTTTCACCATATTCAAGAATTTGTTGCCAAGAAATGGAAGCGAACACCGCTGCGTCGAACCGCAAATCAGAGCAACACTACCGAGCATTGGCGGACACATCAAAAAGCACTGCTGTGTGCACAAAACCTTAATGGAAACACCAACAGATAAGGCTCCGTCAACAAATCACATTCTTATTTCTGATCCGCATCCACCATGAGCACATCGCTGCGAAAAACGCCTTACGAGCAATTGTGTTAGACACAAGTCCGACTAAAAAGACGTATCCCTCGTTCGAAAAAATTGCAAAGTAAGTGGAAGCGTTCAAAATATGGATCTTCTCGACCCTGTACTCCTCGTTACAAATCGGCACGTAGTTATACGCCAAGGCGATGTGCAAAACGCATATTTACGGGTTGGATTGAACACGCCAATTTTATACCCGCCTCCAGTCCTCGCAGTACCATAATACTAGGTGTTTCTCATGAAGAAGGCCACGCATGGCCTCAAACATGCAGGAAACTTTGGAATTAGCCCGTGAATAAAGTTTATATCACGCGGATACCAATGCAACAAGCTGGATGTATGTTTGTACTTCCGCCACAAAAAGATTAAGTTATACGTCCTAGGGCTCTGTGTCGATGAAAAACAACTACTGCAGTTGTTAGTGAAGTCATCAACGAATTCGAGTGGATTGTGGCTTAACTTGAACGCGGATTTAATGTCAAGGACTTGTCTTGGTCTTCATCTGGAACAGAATGTGTCAGGTATTTGGCGAAAACGAATCAATCTTTTTTTCGAATTCGTGTAGCCGTTGGAGTGCCGAAGCAACTCTATGACGTTGATCTGGGACAATCAAAGCATCTGAGGTCGACGTCGCATACTTGTCCGCGAGAGACCAACAATGGTGAATCGGCGTCTCAAAGGTAACTGTTTTGCTTTAGTTACGGTTGCTTAAAATGCTAAACGGTTTGTGTGTTTTGTTTCTTACAGCGCGTCGCTCACTTCAACGCCAGCTCGAGTGATAGCCAGTGTAATGGGTGCTCGTTTCTCTTTAATGATCACATATGCAGCAAAACCCCTTTTTAAGGCCGGGGGTGGGTGGGCAGCTCCAACATTCCAAACTTAAAAAGAAAACCCCGCCTCTGTCAGCACTGGTTATTTATTTGTGCACACAAGATGCAAAAAAGCAGATTCAAATGCTACACAGCTACATACTACTGTATGAGACATTGGGAGACGATTCTTGTGAAGCAGAATGTTTACGATGACCAACACCTTGTAAAATTGCGACAAAGGCTGTACGCGAAAAGCTAAACTGCCACGCGCTATTGACTGACCAAATCATTTATTACCACTCAGGTAGCTCTGTTTAAGCCTCGACACTCCCTTAAATATCATAAACCTCTTTGGATTAACAGATTCAGCCTTTGGATACGGTAAAATAGGGTTGGTAGTTGGAGTGAAGGCATGACATACGAAGACCGTACAAAACCAACGCAGTTGTCATTGGTCAGATCAATTCAAAGCTCGGATAAACAAATACGCTATAGATGACTTTTCGTAAAGTTGCCGACAGAGAAACATTTGATGTCGTGATTGCACCCGTACACGTACCCTGACTATAAGGCTGTGCGAGCTGTGCAGCCATCAGGAACACCTCCACCGCCACGAGAACACCAGCGCCAAGATCGTGGCGCACTTCTGCAAGGGGCGCAAGTGTTCTCGACACTTGCTTCCTGGATATCTGGTGGGCTGATACAAAGAGCCATACACATGGATTACAACAAGAAGTTAGTATGCATGTTTTGTAAAGGAATTGCTTACCTCCTAGAAAAACACTAGGAAGCCTAGGACAGGAAGCGTGCAAAACCGCTAACCACATCAATCTGACTTTTCAATTTACCTCACAACACACACAACGCACGTTCCGGGCACCGCACCCGCCGACAGTTCCTCCTGCACAGGGATCCTGTTAATTGGTAGCACTTGTTGGTCCGAACCGCGCTATCCACCCAAGACTTCGACTGAAGAATGCTCGCTTCGTCCAAGAGGCTACGGACGCGAGATAGATTCTCATTGGCTGAAATTGGGCCTCGCCTGGTAAACGACAGCGAATCGTCAGCTTAATTCGAGGCACCGAAAAGAGCGACTCTAGGGTTCAGCGGTTAGGGGTATTGCAGTCTACATAAAGTTGCCCGAGCTGCTTCGCTGATTGGATGCCAGGTAGGAGGAGACGTCGCGACGACGAAGCAGTTCCCAAGGGATCGTTTGAACGTCTGGGATTGGTTAACGTGGCTGACGTAGATAAGCTGCGTACTGATTGCTACCGTCAAATTAGGCGATCGGTTCGTACTTTAACGCTTCTACTCACGACTGTCACTGAGTTCAAGGCCTTGACGGTAGACGAAAATGGCAAGAAAAAGGCCGTCCTTGACCAACTACCCCGTGCGCAACAGGAACTTAGCAAGTCCCCCGGACGTCTGAACATTGGTTTAGCCAACTCTATTGACCCTGGCCGACCCGACAGCAGCTTGAACACGACAACCGACTCCGTGATCGCGAAGAAGATCGCCACCAGCAAAGCCTAGAGGACATCAGGAACCAGTTTAAAAGAAATAAGCACCTTTCTTGGGAAAACGTCTATCGTGTAATCTCGAACAACTTGTATCTTCTCGGATAGAAATTCTAAAGAGTGATATCAACTTTGCAAGTATTCGGCTAGGCAGGGTTTACGATTTGGGCTCTCGTGTGATTGGTTGAAAAGACAAGATGGCGAACGCCGCGGAGTGCATGCAAAAATCACTGCAACTACTCCAGCTATAACGATATGGCTATGGCCGAGCAATGTGGAATGAATGACTTCAAGCTAGATGTATTTCGCCAACCAAAGTATGCTGTGCGTGAGTCTAAGTCGTTCCGCCACTTTGAAGAAGAGTTGTCGCTCTATTTTCAAGCCAGAAATATTGACTGGAAGAACTCGGCGGCTACACGAGTAATGGCTATTATCGGGAGTATGTTGAAGGGACAAGCCCCGGAATGGTACACAACATCTACACACCAGAGCAAGTACTACAAGGACTGGACAACGTATTCGCACTGCTGACCTATAGTCACGTTCTTAAGAGCAGCTGTGACATCTGGGCCAGAAGCAGGGACTCAACAGAGAGGCGACAAATGTGAGACGCGGCGAAGAGTAGTTCGACCTTTAATCGTGCGAAGTTTGGACGTCAAGGCGTGGGCCTTGAATATGGTGCCATCTTCGTTCTTGAGGAAATATTTGGCTGATAGATTGAACCTGTGCCTAGCGCACCCGGCCAGGATAGCCCCATCCTTTCGGCCGATGTATTGATTCGCGGAGCAGTTATCACCCACCCTGAACTTTGCCGGGTTCCACGGCCTGTTGTATCGCGATAACGTGTTAGCGATTAGGTCATACTGGCTTTGAGCGCTAAAATTCTCTTCAGAATTCACGGGCGATAACGACAGCAGCATAAAGCTGCGTGGATTGCATTTTAAATCGTCGAAGTACTCGCTTGACTCACGTGTACCGATTTTAGTGGTACGACCGAGGGAGCTGTCAAAGACAGCGAATACGGCGAGGTAATACCTCTTGCTGCTTGTCCACCCGCCAAAAACTAGCCCAAAAGAGTCTGTTTCAACGCGCTCTTCCATAGCTTCAAACAGCTGCACAATGTACCGCACTAACGTGTACTTGGACACAGTGGAGAGCACCGAGATCAGTCGTGTGAGCCGGCGCTCCACATACATAAGGGGAAGGCGGCCGCAGACAGCTTACTCGATCCAGCGATGTAGATCATATAACTAACCATCGTCACACATCGCCATCGCGTCAAACGCGATGGCCAATCAGATTGTAGAACATATGAACCATTTGGCGACGACCCGGGTCACCGCAAAGAAAACGAAGCCCATGGGAGAAAAATTATTTTTATATGAGCAGTCGTGTAACTCACAGTTTGGTTATTGGCTGAGGTCCCGACAGACCCCCGCAGCGGTGGTCTGGTGGTCCAGGTGGCTCAATGCAGACACTACCAAGCAGACGTCCTTCCTTTCGAGCATGTACGACTCCTCTTGATCGTGCAAAATTGACGTTAGGGGATTAATTTGTTACTCAACTTCAAGACACATCGAGCTCTCGACTCCAAGTGGGGAGGCACTGAACATGCTCAAGCTGAAGGACGGTTCTTGCTTTGCTTTGGTAAGGCGTACCGGATGCGCAGGTCTGAACTGTATTCGAGAATAAAGGCCATCCGCCGCAAGTACAAATTAAAACTTGAAACCCCCTACGTAATATCATATGCATAATTATGGGGGTTTTGAGCCCCAGGTTATTTATTATTGATAATGGTTGGCGTGGTCTCAAGACCACGCGGTTAAATTTCAATAGAAGGGTTGAATTTGCCTGTTTCTCCTGCCTAAGGTGGCGGGTTGTCAAAAGCCCGTTACACCTGGCAGCACTATGTAATCCGTCCAACGTCCGCGATGAACTACACGTCGATGGACGGTGCGCACAAGGTGCCCAGCACGTCGCTGGGGCATGATAGCTCCCCCCCCCNCCCCTCTCTCTTCGATCGAATGGGAGGCGTTGCGCCACCTCGCTGCTGCGTCCTCCAAGGCTGTCATCCAAACGTTGCTCACTGCTGGCACCGAAGACCAACAACGCCCAGTAGTTCACGACGCGTGAACTCGCTGACCTTCGACAGTGAGAGCCGACTTCCACGCCGTCCAAAAACAAGACTGACATCGTCAAGATCGATGTCTCTTCATATAGTGGTGAAGGCGACGGTCGCCTTCACTTGAACCGGTAGTTCTGCGAACTGAACATCGCAGTTGAAGCTCGGCAGCTATCTACGGAGTTCTCGCGGACTCGCTTCCTCCAGCCGAAGCTGACGGAGTGGGCCCTCAACCAGCTAGTTGTCATCCCCTCATGCTTCCCCACGATAGATGTGATCCGACCTGCGACTCGCGTTCCGCCTTCCTGCCGTCGAATCAAGACAAAACGTCCACGCTCGAGTCTATCCAGCGGGCACGTCATTTCATTTCGTGCATCACGACGTATCCGGTAGGCATGGCGACCCAAGCCCATGTCTTCGTGTCCGGTATGAAAGCCGGACATCCATGCTTCTACCTGACGCGGAAGACCCCCTCAACACTGGAAGAAGATTTTCCGGTGGCCCTACGAAAAGTTTACAGCGTCACGGCATCTCAAACAGTCGACTTCAGTCGGGCTCCGGCACCTGAACCGGAGCCGGAACCGATGGAGATTGATGTCATCTGCCACTTCGATCGTTCTCGTACCGCGACACGATGAAATGCTTCCGCTATCGCACGCCTGGGTATCGCGTGGCGGTGTGCCGCGCGCCAGCGTCTGTCCTGGCGAACGTCACGACGGAATCCGAGGTCGTCGTTTTGACAAACGACGACAACCAGTAGGTATGTACTTTATACGGAAGTAGAGACGCCTCTCTGATGGCAGAGCCTCTTCCCAGCCCTCCGATGCTTCACGTACAGTTATTGCCACCACTTCCAGCAGCGACTCGAGACTGATCATACTCAGTCTTCTCGTTGACGGTGCATAGCGCCTGACCCGTGCGTTGCTGGACTCGGGCGCCTGAACAACTTCGTTCGCGCCGACAGCTTATCGGTGTTGCCGGCAGATACCCGTATCTGCGAAGGTCCAGATCACATGGTCGTCAAATACGCTGACGGCAAGCCACGCGGAATGCCCCGGCGCTCGGTCGCCTTCGCTGTACGCATTCGACGGGCTCTCCTGCTCCGACGACTTCTTGGTGATCAAGTTAAGCAGCTCGTTTGACTGCGTCTTTGGCATCCCATGGATTGTTCGTCACCAACCTCATATTGACTGGTTGAACGCAGTACTGGCGTACCTAAGCGGTACACCCAACCTCTGGCCACACGTTGCTGTCATGGATCCCGACTCCATGACCACCATTGCAATTCAAGAGAGCGATGGCCCTTCATACGCAGTATGTGCCCCTGTAACTCGTGCCAGTTCTGAGCAGGTGCCTCAGGGCGATTCTGATGTAGTCGAGCTGGGCCTCTCACATCTTGGTGAGCAGTGGTTCCCACTCCGGTCGAGCGCGAGCTCCTGCCTGCGGTTGAACGGGAGTTTCCTCGCGAAGTCGAGCAGGAGCTCCCTGTAAATCTCTGGATTTTAGATCCAGAGTCTCTGCTGGGGCACGATTCTGCCTAAAACCCTCTTTCTTTGAGTCTCAATTCTAAGAAAAATGAGTTTCTTAACATACTCAAACAAAAATACCTGTTTGTATTAATAAAACTGTTATCTTATAGGGAAATTTAGAATTTTAGCCGAAAGTGGTGTCATTACTACTATAATCTGATGAGCTAATCTAGATTTGTAATTTTCAATTTATTTGCTGAAAAAGAGTTAACGAGTAACCTGCTATACTAAATAACCTGTACAGAACAAAATAGCCACATTAATGTTGCTTGAGTCGACTAGGGTATGATCAAAGCCCAATTTCCCACTGAATGTTGCACGAATGAAGTGGGATAAAGTCGATATTGCAGCATGACATCAAAATCAATTGGGCTAAATACCATAATCCAGGTCATGGTCAATAGCGCCCAGGAGATGCGCTTTTGTGGCAGACGCGAAGGTAGACGAAAAGTGGATTCGATATGTACTGCATACACTAGTAGTCCCGTTATTAGAGTATACGTACATCCAGCAATCTCAAAAGCCAGAGCTTCGTGCTAGCACGGCATTAGTGTACACATGGTAGAGCGTGTCCTCCCATGCGTGGTCGAGACTGAGCTTCCGAGAATGGTGGGGCGGGAGCTCCCTGATGTAGTAGATGCATTCAACCTTTATGGCTCGTGTCCCGGCGCCGATGATATGTCCCAGCGCCCAGCCGACCTCGCCTTGATCGGGCGTGAGCTCTCACCGCTAGATGTGCACCACCCTGTTCGTCATCGTGGTCGCCGCAACCCCGACGACCCAGTGCCCAGTCGCAGGGCTCATTCACGAGTAAGTATGAGACTATTGCAGTCCTTGTTGGACATGGAGTCATCATATCGGCGCAAACGCCGATTCCGCGAAAGGACATGGTGCTTGACTCCTTGTCATGTACAGTGCGATTAATCTGATAACCGACTTCAATCAGATCTTGATGCGCGAAGGTGACGTGCCATTGATTGCTGTCAGCACGCCCAGTGGCATGCTGTGAGAGGGGTTCGTCATGCCGCAGGGGCTCAAGAATGCCCCCGCCACCTTTAACCGCATGGTGTCCAACTTGCCGCGCCCATATCGCGACTTCTCGCCAAACTACTTTAACGACATCTTTATTCATAGTCATACCGAAGCCGGCATGACTGACATCGAGATACACCTGCAACACCTGCGCACGGTGTTCGAAATGATGCGCGAAAACAAGCTATACGCCAACTAGAAGTAATGCATCTTCTGTGCCCAGTCCTCGAAAGCTACGTCAGCAACGACGGTGTCCGTGCTGACCCCGAGAAATTGGCAGCCATCTAGGCCTGGCCGTCCCCTCAGGACCCGAAACAGCTTCAGCAGTGGCTCGACCTCGCGAACTATCTCCATCACTACTCGAAGAACGTCGCAGTGACTGTACGTCCAATGTCGCAACCACTCAAAGGCCGATGTAACGTGGACGTGGCGTCTAGAACATCAAGCTGCCTATGACACGGTGAAGACGAGCTTACCCACCGCGCCCGTCCTAATGCTGTCTAACCACTTCAAGCCATTTCACGTCATGTGGGACGCCAGCAACTTCGCGATTGGTTGAGTCTTGATGCAATTCGTCGAGATAGAGTGGTGAATTACCAGTTGCGCCAGTTGAAACCAGCAGAGCGGAATTACCCCGTGCACGACAAGGAACTACTGGTCATGCATTATGCGCTGGTCAAGTTCCGGGACTACTCCTTGGGCGAACAGACCTTTGTCGTGTACAGCGACCACGCGTCGTTGCGAACCGCAACGAAGAGCCCGCATTTGTCCCAGCGTATAACGCGCTGGCTCTCCCTCTTCTCCAAATTCAACTTTGTCGTTCACTACAAGCCAGGCAAGGTGAACATTCTTGCCGACGCACTCTGGCGTCGGCCAGAGTACGTGCAACTCGGTCGCCACGCGGTTGGCGACGAGGGCGACGACGAGTGCGCCGCATGCTCTGTTGAAGACGTTGCTGCGCTGTAAGTCGCAACGATCCGTTCGTTGCGCAACGCAATCTCTGTCGCGTACGTCGGACGCGGCGTACTCAGAACTGATCTCGTTCCTGCAGAGTCCGTTCGAGTCGGCGCGGCGCCGACTGTCGCCGCGTGGCCTTGATCGAGCGGGCCGTTTCAGCTTACACGACGACTTGATGACTTACAGTGTCGACTAAGAGGACTTGCCGCTCATCGGGACGATTTCGCGCCCGGTTGGTCCACAAGTTTCACGATCACTGCAGCGGGGCTGCAGTAGCTCTTCTGCTTAGAGGAAGCGTTAAGGTCTACGACCTTCGTTCTTATACAAAGAACAGGTGTGAGCAGAAGGGTAATCCGTACCCAGCTCCTAGAGTCTTATAAGAACCTTAAGGAAGGTATATGAACTCTACTGTGTGTTTTCCAAACTGACTGTATTAGATTTAAGAGCGGCAGATCCGCCCCGGTGCAAATGTCCTATCCTAACTATAGGCCATACTAATACCTACGTTAAATGCATTCCTGTGGTTCAGGGGCTACGTACTGACTCTTGTTATCTATCGTGTACTGAGAACTTCTTTCTGTTATTGTGTGGT
>KV744166.1:0-18073 GCA_000468175.2 Phytophthora cryptogea
GAAAGCAGAATGTGAAGTGAGGTCGAGTTGGGAGCCACCAACTCTCACTCAATGCAAAGGGCATCCCTCAGCTCACCGAGATGAGAGGCAGTCAATCTGGCGTCACCAGATTGAGAGACGGATTGAAGTGGCCAGCCCCGAGGCTGTTCTGTCCCACAGCAATCAAGCCCAAAGGAAACATGTAAGCTCGACCTACCAATCCTCATGCATGCTGGTCCAAGCACTGACAGCTTGACCAGCAGATATAACAGCAACTTCAACGTCCTCCAGCTGGCAGCCGTCGGACACTCTTGGTCATCTGTGATCCCTTCTCTGGCTAGCGGGCACGCACCACTGGCGGTGGAGCCAAGGTGAAACGCTTGCATCCACTACAACCCGAGATCGACGCATGCTACGCTAAGCTCGGCGTAGATAAATTCCAACAATAATGGTGTCTGTACTTGAGCCGTTGCCGCGTTGCGTTTGCACCCCACGTCGTAACTGACCCTGCTGTTCTCGTGCCTGCAACCAACGCCTCGTGCCACAAGCCAATCGTAAGACGCATGTCCGGATTAACTTCCTTATCAGACGTGCAACTAAAAAGAAATCACTGCTGCCTGACTCTGCGTCGTTGCTCTACAACAACGATTTTCAGCCATGGCAATCATTTAGTTAGTTAGTGCGGTATGCACCTCCCAAGTACTTGCTGCGTGTAGTCAGCTCAACGCTCGCCAGCAACACCCACGAACGCCAGTACCCAGTACGCTGATGGAGATTTACAGTAACGATCCACTCCGATGCAGGAGTCGTGTCTTTTGCTGAATGATGCTAGTCTCTGCTTCTCATTCTCAATTTTGCGCTCTGCTTCCAAGCCTTCTTCTTCTTCAATTCAACCAGCTTACGTCTTCCCAACTATGGTACAAACTGGGCATGCTGTCGGAGTCGCCTTCGCGCTGAATATTGCAGCCGGTTTCGCCACTGTCCTCGGTGGAATGGTAGTCTTCAACAAGCACCTGGTCCATCTTGCCAACCCTATCAGCTTGGCGATCGCCCTCAGTATATCGGCGGGCGTGATGATGTTCATCTCCCTAGTGGAGATCTTCGGTGAATCGGTGCATTTGCTCACTGAAGGCCTCAAGACTGATGACATGTCGGAGGAGACTGCAACGGGTCACGGTTGGCTCAGTGCAACTGCGTGCTTTGCGGCTGGTATCATTCTCATCTACGTCATTGACATCATCGTACACAAGATTTCCCCTGAACACGAGATGACCGAGATCGACAACTTGGAAGACGTTCGGGAGTCGATGGATCAATATGAGAACAGCAAGAACCATGACAATATGGCAGCACTTGAGGTAGAGTCCCAGACCCCGCACACGACGACCCACTACGTCAAGATGGACCCACAAGCGAAGCTAGCGTTGCAACGCATGGGAGTTCTGAGCGCGCTTGCTATTGGCATCCACAACCTCCCGGAAGGCATCGCAACCTACGTAGGTGCCATTCAAAACTCGTCGGTCGGATTCTCGCTCGCAGTTGGTATCGGTCTTCACAACATTCCTGAGGGCATTGCTGTCGCTGCTCCCATCTACTTCGCCACAGGATCTCGCTGGCGTGGCATCATGTGGTGCGCCATTTCTGCATGCGCAGAGCCATTGGGCGGAGTAATTGCCTGGTTGGCCATTGGTGACGGCATGGACCCTGTGTCGGAGGGTATCCTGTTCGGTATTGTGTGTGGCATTATGGTCTGCATTTGCGTGAAGGAACTGATTCCGACGGCGTACAAGTTCGCTAAGGGCAAAACTCACATTGTGGCGTTCGGCATGTTCGCTGGCATGTTCATCATGGTCTCGAGCCTCACGCTGTTCGGTTACGCTGGTGTGTAAGGCAGAGTCGAGAAGCCCGCTAACGCCGACAAGACAGTATGCAAGAGGAACATGCTTGGCTTCTGAAGTAGCGACAACAGGTTTTGAGTTTTCTTAGCGCAGGATGAGGAGCAACCCATACACACTTGTACATGTTTTGTCTGTTGCTGATCAAACTTGAAGGCAACAAAATGTGACGAGACATAACGGATAAATACTACTTGAAGTAGTACTTCAAGTATGAAGTTTCGCTGTTCGACTGAAACATGGGTACATTTACTCAAATCTACTCAAATCTACAACACCATTTGCATTGACCCAAGTTTCCGTTCTCACTAGCCTTGATTCTCCTTTTGAAGTCGAAACAACCTGCATCACCACCAAATCTTTCCAAATCTGGTTTACTACGTGTATAGCATTCACACTAATGCTATCACAGTGCAAAAGATTCGTTATATGAATCTGATGTGGTGGTGCATTTGTCAACCCCACGACTCTAAAACTTGGCAAGCTGATGCTGGACCTAGCTAAATTCGGTAAAGATGCAGCAACCGTCATTGCAGCAAATACAAATGTACTAAGTACAACGCACTGCCATGTCATCAATCTTCATTTGCTGCCAGTGTACACAAGACACACGTTCCTACATGAGTCGCGCACCTGTTGACTCTACCGCTATCACTACCTTTTTTTCACGTCCGCTCTTGCGACGAAGACGGTCGATATCTGCGTCTCCCCTTTGAAGAAGAGGACTACCTCGACCGTGGGATCTGTTCCTAAACCCGAACATCGACGGACCCGACGAACCGCAGTCATATTCATCCTGCTCACTTGCTGGACTTTTTCAACTTGCTCTTCTCGCCTTCGAGCTGCCGATCACCAAGAGCCACCACGCCATACATGAGTTCCAGCCCCAAGCACCGTTCACCTTACTACGACGCCAACTTACCACTTTCTTCACCCGAGAGAGCACCTGCGTATTAGCGCTCACACAATTCTGCGGCTGGTACGGCGGCTTGATCACGACCTCTCCCATCACGCGGATGTTGGCGCCTTCCCACTCACACGGCATGCTGCATCATAAAAGCAACCTCAGCATCAGATCTTGTTCCAATCCAACAGTCCACCAACCACGTACGTCTTGTTAAGAGCATCAAAGATGGTCTGAGCCTCTGCAGTCACTCCCTGGCCAATAGATGCCAGTGCACGCTCCGCCACGCCCTTGTTCCGTTGTTCCACACGCTGCAGCTCCTCCTCGCTAATAGCCGGCAGAGTCAGCTGCAGTCCGGCAGGAGCAGCCTCCAGCACCTCGATCTTCTGTAGTGCCTCGAGCTGGAAGATGCGCGTTTTGCTCTTGGCGCCGTCCTGCTCTTCTATTGTAGTGACATCAGTTGTAGCCTTCAAGCAGAGAGCTCTTCAAATGTACGTCACCTTACCGAGCACGAGGAAGTTGGCGACGGGGTCCACCGTGTAGATGACGCCCTCGAACGTCTCCTGGCCGCTTGTGAGCACGCGCACCTTGGCGCCCACGGCCTTGTAGTCATGCTGCAGCTCCGTCGGCAGCACGGGGGCAGGCGCGGCGTTGCTGCTCATCGCCATCCTATCACGACCGGATCACTTGTCTCCACTATGGCGACCCATGGCCAAGGTCAAGATGGGATTGGTGATAAATAGAAGGGTATTTAAGCGAATCATATGATGTATCACGCTTCATTTAAGTGCGACCGCTTTTGGTTGGTCAAAATTTGAGCGGCGCAGCGTGAGGCTAAGCTTTGTTTCCGGAGGTGCGAACGAGCGAGAATCCAAGCATGGGCGGCGGTCACTACGAAGGTGCGTAGCAGCAACTGTCCTCTCTTTAGAACGCCCGGTTGCTGCGGAATAGATGTGCGCGCGTCTTGAGTCGCTGTAGCTGCAATTTCCTGCTCTTCACGTTCGTTTTCGCGTTGGAAATGTGCTTTTGCTCACTCTTGTGTCTGGCCGACTTTTTGAATGGGAAACTGCAGCTCCCCGCGTGCCTACGCGCCAGGAAATGGTGGATGCCAAGCTGCCGCTGCACTACCGCGACACGTGCGCGGGTCTGTTGATCCCTCTGAACGAGTGCCGACGGGCCACGTTCTTCCTGCCGTGGAAGTGTCAGGACCTTCGTCACGCTTACGAGAAGTGCCAGTACGAGGAGTGGAAGACCCGCGTGGAGCTTCTGAAGAACCAGGACTAAGCTCTTAACCCAGAGGAAGGGGGCTGCACTTTACGGCGGACGGTGGGGACGGCGCTGGGATCTCGTAAACGCTCTGCGGAACACGACGCAAGAGCCACAAGAACCCACGAGTGAATAATGAATACATGTGCCACCGCTGCTAAATTGTTGTTTATTCGTGGTGTGTGGTGGACTGGAAAAGAGCTGATGTCTGCACGTGGTTATTGACTCGGCACTCAAATTATTAGACCTCTATCCTGTGCTGATGAAAACGCCATGAGCGTGAGGCTGCGTGCCTCATGAACACGGGGTTACTTAAGAACCCGAGATACTGCTGTCTTCCTCGCCGCTAGCTGGTGCCCGCGGTGCATACTCCTCATCGCTGCTGCTATCGGTCTCATCGTCGTATACCTGCTCGCCGCGTTCGTAGCGCTCCTGTTGCATGCGACGCACCTCCACAAGACTGAGTTGATCGCCGCCAAATGGATCGCCAAGTTGTCTCGCAAGCCTGCCTCCCATCAGCATGATCGTGATGAGAACGAAGACACCAGCAATGAACAGGCCGGACGGGTTCTCCGCCTCCTCTTCCAACATCCGCTTTAGCTGCACGGACCACGGCTCGGTGGGCTCGGCCTGGCCTAATTGCTCTGGCACAGACCCATCGAAGCAATCGATACCCTCGGCATCAGTGTCGCTGCCAACGTGGAACCCCATGTGAACGCAAAAGTCTGCTCCTGACTTGGCAATCGACGAAAGCGGAGAGCATACCAGCGCGTTGCCATAGCAAGGAGCCAATGTGCCGGCGCCACCGTAGGCATAGTATTCGTTCTTGCAGGCGTCATACCAGTCGTTGCACAGATTCGGACACACGTTCTTCATCTCCCAAGTGCCCATGAGCGGGTGGCACGACGAGCAAGCCATCTCCTCTGTCAGGCGTTGGCACTTGCGACCAAACTTGGCTACTACCGGCTCCCGAATCTTCCTACTCCGAAACAACCAAAGGCACAGTGCAACAACATGAACGTCACCATCACAGTCTGCATCTCCTAAGTATCTCTCCTTGACGTACAGACGGAGAGGGTGCGCGTGGGTGGCATTGCAGCACGTGCTCTTGCGGTACTTGCTGCACACTTCCATCCCCTTGGTCTACAGCAGCACAGAACGCACAATAAGCACTCTCCACACAGCCACAAGAGCAAATAATCAGCTCCGAAGCCACGTACGCGCTGCATGGGATGCGTCTCCGAGTCGAACTTGAGCACGCCGGCCGAGCGGCACGTGTTGTCGGGTTTCGTCTTGGGTTCCGCCTGCACGGCCGCCCCCATCAGTAGCGCTAGCAGCAGCAGCTTCACTCTCATCATCTCGACTTGGACGATGACGCTTTGATGCCAATTGGCGAGTGACCCGGAGCTTATGCCGTTTCCTAGTCTTGATGAAATTATACAAGTCCTGTAAAAATACATTTCGATATGAAATGCTGCAGTACAAGCTCAACTTGGCTCACTTTGAAAATAGAGCCGAGATGGCGCAGAACTTCCGAGACGAGATGGCCGCGCTGCGTGGCATGTTCCCGTCCTGGGACGTCGAAGTACTGGAGGAGCTGCTGGAGGCGCATCAGGGGGACGTGGAGAGTACCGTGGACTCTCTCTTGGCCATGGACGCGACGCCTGCTGCTGGAGAGCAACTGCAACAGATTGCTCAACCTCCGCCTGCTCCAGTTCAAACTCCGCGATCTCCCACGCGTCGCAGTCCAAGAGCGTCACCGTCGTCATCTCCTAGAGGACAAGCGCGCAGCCTCGTTAAATTGCCGGACGACTTCTTGCGCCTGCCCGTGGACGAGTTCCGCTGCTTATCTGAGCAGGAAGAGCGCGACGCCATCCTGGCACGAATGCTTCAGGATCAATTCTTCCGTGACGAAGTGCTGTCCAGCGAGGAGTTCTCCTCCCACTTCCACGGCGACAGACCCACGAGACAGAGTCACGCGTATCCGCCCGAGAAGACCGCGGCCGAGATCGCTAACGAGACGTACACTGCCATGAGCGAGAAATTTACCTCCATGAGCGAAGGTAGTCGACATGTTGAAGATATTGGAGATTGCGGATGGACCTGGCTAACAATAGTGTTGTGTAAAAATGTTCTTTAGTCATGAAGGGCAAGATGCACGAGATGTACATGCGCTTCCAGATGCGCAATGACGCCCCAGCCAGCAGAGATCCCAAGAGGTGAGACCAGTTATGCGTGGTTGTTCGGTACCTTGAGCTCGATTTACTCACTTGTCGGTGCTGCAGTCAACGCCCTCTGATGGAGGACGACAGTGACTCCAGTGAAGACGAAGACCTTAACGACAACCCGGACGTACGACGCCGCAACATGGACCAGCGTCGCAGCCAAGGATCGCCGAAGCGATGGAGTCCTCGCAACTTGGCACGGAGGTCAAACACTGGCGCCAGCGCGTACTCGAAAAAGGACGACTAGTTCTGGTCCAGGACTAGCACCTCACGACCTAAGACAACATTGCGCTCTACGACCCCACGCCTGATGAGGACGATTGGTGCTATTTTGCATAGCAACAAAGAGAGCGGAGATGAGGTGTGTGCGCGTATTGGCGGGCCTGCATTTCCGCTGTATCAGCTTTAATATGATGAAAAGTCAATCGTATCCGATCGCTTCCATGGGCTCTCGCCTGTCTTCTCGTTGCCACTGGCAGGCGGTGCTTCATCGTCGCTATCCTCAAAATCGTTGAGCATTTCTTGCTCAGCGGTAACCTTCTCGGGTTCTTGCTTCTGCTTCTTGTTTACCTCTTCCACAGTATCTGTTGCAGTCTCGTTCCCACTTGGCACTTGCCGCATATCCACAGCGGTATCTCCTTTAAAGTATCCCTACACGACATCAACTTTCACAATCAATACGATGTACCGCTCAACCTGCAATATCACTTCCTCCCACCCACCTGCTGCTGCCACGCCACAAAGCTCGATGTCGGATATGGCCCATGAATCTGTCCGTTCGCAGCCTTGTACTCCCACATGGCCTCTTGCTTGGGCGGGTTCTCTTCACTTTTGGCTTCCTTGTCATCACTAAACTGCACGCGTCGTCGCTGCGCCAGAAGCTCTTCCTCCGGCACGAACTCCTCCTTGATTTGGCTGTACACATCCACCTCTCCCGACCTCATGAGGAAGTCTGCGGCCTCTGTCACCTGTTCAAACTGCTTCTTCTCCTCGGGCGTCTGCGTCTGCTCCGTCCTCTGCGCCTGCTTGCGCTTGTCCCCAGCCCTGACCCGCGCCGTCTTCTTGGATCCGAGTCGCTTGAGCGCTTGCAGCACCGTCTCGCGTGGCTGGAGCAGCGTCGCCAGCGTCCGATTGGCCGTCTCCGCCGTGAGCGTCTCCTCTGTCTGCTCGTCACGGAAGTCGCGACGGCTCTTGGCGTTCTTGGCCGCGCCCATCTGCTGCTCCGAGACGCCGTCCAGCCACGCCTCCTCCTGCACCTTCTTGGCCTCGTCGTCCCATACAAAGTTGCCCTCGGCGTCGAAGTGGCCCTCGTCCTCCTCCTCCTTCATGTCGAACCTCGTCATCGCTGGCCCCGCCATTATTGCCCAAGATAAAGTTGAGGTCTTAGTGGTGTGGCACATTGACAGATATGTGGTGTAGAAGTTGGTGTGGCATGGTAATTGATGTGCGACTCGTGTGGCGCCAATCACATTTGCTGGTGGTTGGCAGTGCTGGAACAGGCTCAGAAGACACAGACGCGAGACGATGGTGCGTGGGCCTGTAGCTCCGTACTCGCAGCCCCATGCGAGTCACTGTACTGACGGAAGAGGGAACTCGTTGCTGCTGTAGGGAAAAGCCAAGAAGACGCGCAAGTTCGCAGCTGTGAAGCGCATGATCAGTCCTCGGGACACGCGCATGTGCGTCCTTTGACTCTGTTGCTGTTGTCTGCAATTGCAGTTGATTGACGTTGTTATGTTCCTTTTTATTGCAGCAATTCGGTGCGCAAGGCGGTGGAAAAGGCGGAGGAGAAGAAGCGCAAGGCTGCGGAGCCCAAGCAAATGTACGAGCTCTAGAGACGCAAAGGAAGCGAACTGGCGACTAATTGCTGTTTGTGCTGGTGGCTCTTGTGCTGTGCAGTGACCAGATCCCGTCCAATATGTTTTTCAAGTACAACTCGGCATTGGGCCCGCCATACAACGTCATTGTGGATACGAACTTCATCAACTTTTCCATCAAGAACAAACTCGAGGTCGTATCGGCCATGATGGACTGCCTGCTCGCCAAGTGTACGTTCTGATCTTTGGTTGCTAGCCATGGAATGAGCGCTGATTATCTGGCGATGTTTTACGTTGATTTATGCAGGCACACCTTGCATCACGGACTGCGTGATGGCAGAACTCGAGAAGCTTGGCCACAAGTACCGTGTGGCACTTCGACTAGCTAAGGACCCACGCTTCGAACGACTGCCGTGCACCCACAAGGGCACGTATGCCGATGACTGTCTGCTGCAGCGTGTGCAGCAGCACCGCTGCTACGTCGTCGCGACGTGTGATCGTGAGCTCAAGCGCCGCATTCGTAAGGTTCCTGGTGTGCCTATCATGTATATCTCCAACCGCAAGTATGTGATCGAGCGGCTCCCGGAGGCTAACGCAGCGAAAATCAAGTAGGCGGGTGCACTTGTCGAACGTGGTGAACAACTCTAAATATTCGATAGGAAGACCAACGCCGCAGGCAGCACAGTGCCATTTGCTTCTGCCAGTCCGATACATAGACGTATATTTTCATATTGCAAGAGCGTCCAGGCTCCTTTCATCCGTCCCTCGTATTTGTCAGTGGAAGCGCCGGTTCAATTCAAGCGTCGTTCAGCCTCGATGTCATCCAGACAAGCCGGACAGTCAGTTGAGAGAGGAAATGCCTTCGCTTCAACTACCAAGAGCGCCACCTTGCAGAAGAATGCTGAACAGCGCGATCGACTGCTGGACGAGTACTTCGAGAGCACGAAGCTGCTCCACGTTATTCATGATTTCACGAGCAACTTGGCTGCCACTTTCAAGGCTGATCTTCGGCTGCCAGCAAACCCATATCCCGAATTGCTCAAGACTGTCCGCATGCATGAGCTTCGACAAGCATCGGCTCTTCAGAGTAACAATAGCAGTAACATCAGTGCAGCACTCGAGTTGATTGTGCTTGGTGGTCAAGCTTCAAGTCCACCACAGTTCCAAGTGTGTAGTGTGGAGCACGAACAGTTCGCTCTGCCGATTTGGGGATTCAAATCTACTTTGGAGCAACTCACTGGGGCGAATCTCTATGGCCTGTTGAAACAGTTGAGCACCGCTTCTCAAGGCTTGGTGACCTTCAAAAAATTTACTGATGACGAATGTCAGGCAACCGCCTATGGTGTACTGGTTGGTAACAGCATCTTTGGTGCTCGCTTGCAGGATCTTCAACCTTCCTTTCTTGAGCTCGAAGCTCACGTGTTTGTCTCTGGCCTGCACTTGGAAAAGAACATGGCAGTCTTTGCGCGATTTCTGATAAAACAATTGCTCGAAGCAACCAACGCCGCAAAAGAATTCGCGTCTCTTCCAGTGGAGGAAGTTATGGCCTACAGGGGCTGCATTCTGTGCGATGGAATTACTATCACCTCTAATGCGCCAGCTTCGACTGAGTTTTCGGCCCAACCTGAGGCGCCAAGTGTGTGGACTATCGATCGCGTGCTTGAAAATCGAGTCGCGTTCACTAATGCTGTAAAATCCGCCCTTGTTTCAGACTCGCTTATAACGCTCAACCGGTACGATGCCACCTTGGACATCGACGTTGGTGGAATCTACCTGTGTCAAGTTGAACAAGTATTTTTCTTTCACTTTACTATGGTCGATGGCAAAAAGGCCCTCAGTGGCGCCAAGGACGCAATTTCACAAAGATCATTCTTCCTCGGAAGTCGTGCCAGTTCGGGTATTTTCTTTGATTCAAATGGTGCGCTTGAGATCGCAGCAAGATTTCGAGCTGAGGCAGAAAATGCGCTAGCAGAAGAACGCAAGAAGCAATTGCAGAAGAAGAAACAAACAACAACTTCTGAAGCAAAAAGTGCTAAAGCAGTTTCTAAAGCAGGGCAACGGTCTGGATTTGTTGGTGTGCTACAGGATGTCATTGATAGTCTTCGCCAGATTGGTCTTGGAAACGAAGCTTTTCGACAGCAAGCAAACTTTCTTGTTGGGTGTTTCGCGTACAACATGGGGCATCTGGCCGGAGCGCACCAAGTTCTGGAGAGAGTGTTATATCGTTATGGATCTGCTGCCATAGATGCAATGATACCAGCAATGTTTGGAGGTCTTGAAATTCGGATGAAAGTGTTTTTGGAGGAAGTACGTGCGTTACCGCAAACATCCATGCTCCATCCTATTTGCTCCCTCTTACGGCATTCTTACAACCAGGTGCAAGCTGATTCTGCATTGAATGTCGGTGCATTTGTGGAGTCGCTTCAATGTGTGGATGAATTGCTGCTGCTTGTTGTTCGTGTTGAATTCAGCGACTTTTTACGTCTAGTTCGAGTTACGGTCACTTTACCTGAAGCTTCTGCATCGCTCAAATCTACAGGCGAAACACCATTGGAAAATAATCCCATTGGCGTTGAGGAGGTTGACGTGCTAAGGGCTCTTGAAATGGCAATCGAAGATCGTAAATACCCAGCCGCAATTGTCTCGGAAGCAGTGTTTGCGCAGGCGATGATTGATACCTGTCTCGATGTCGCCCTTGAAAGTGCTGTCATGAATATTGTCGCGACGTGTCTCCCTCCAAACCCTTTCATTGACATGTCAGGCCACCTACAAGTGTTTGCGCTTCGCCAACTCGTCTGGAAACAATCTTTTAAATCCTCGCTTTCCAACAATATCACTACAATTGCCAAGTCTGGGTCGCACGAGCTCTTTTTGCTTGAGGAAACCAACATTTACGCGTTTAACCGCAGATTGATCAAATGCATTTGTCATCATGCGATTGTTCAAGCACATCAATGGCTCCTAGATCACCACATTCTGTATGAAAACACGTACAAGCCATCCAAGAGCTCCTACTCAGCAGCCATTTTTCCAATGGTGCTAGCTTTTCATCCCCTCGACTTCGCGCAAGCAATGCGTGGTGAAGATGCTTTCCTTTTAAAGGAACTTGATGTTGTCGAGCATTATGTAATAGAAGGAAATGAGCTTGCTCACGCACGATTTTTTTTCGTGGAGGCAGCATGCGGTGACCTGCGGCGAATTGCTACAATGCATCCAAGTCTAAAAGGGAATAACTGCTGGAAGTTGCCCTTGGAAGCTTGTGTAGTCGACTCGCACGGAAATATGGTGACAAAAATCAATCTCTCTTCGTCAACTACGGACGAACTTTTAGTTGCAGCCTTGGATGCAGCTACGCAAAAACAGTTTTCCGTGACAATTATCATTCAGATTGCAGAAGCGCAAAACCAGGATAGCACCTCGATAATGCTGCACAAGGTGACGAAGACGTACGTGTTTCACCACCATTCAACGGATGGCCAAGGCAACGCTCAACCCTCCGCCTTGATTTCACCGCTAGTATCATTTCGAGTGTCGAAGTACGGGATTTTCTTATCGAAACAGCATGCGCAGCTTTGTTTGAAGACCATGGTTTCGAGTGTCTACCATAGTCAAGAGTCTAAAATCCCGCGATACCAATGGACTCCGTACGCATCACAGGCACTTCAGCAAGGAGATAAATTGCTGATCTACGAGCTCAGCGTAGTACACGAAATCCCAACGCTATCGAATGCGCAAAAATGCCGTAAAAACGAGCTATTCAATCGCGTAGTGCACTCAGATGCTTGTCAGCTCTACTCACTTGTATGTGTGCAACTCACTTTATTCTTACGTCATATTCACCAACTTCATAATTTCACCACTAACTCCTTTGATTATTGTCATTTGACCAGGAGCAAACAGTGCGGTGGCTTCTGGATGCGGTCCAATCCAAATTATATCCGCCAACAGCACCATATTCTCGAGCCGAAGACATTTTCACCGGATTACCTCCAGCCACGCTGTTTAGCATTCACCACCTTTTTGTTCTCCGAGTCATTGATCAACTGGAACAGCTCGTTGGTCCATTAAATGATCACCTTCAATTCGTGCATCAGCTATCAGGATGTATCGATGATTTCCGGAAATGCATCACGCGATGGGAAGGTATCCAGCCACCCACTGAAGAACAGCTCGAGCTTAATTGCAAGCAGCGAGAGAAAGAACCAAATGTTCTCCTTCCTACTCCACGAGAAGACCCGATAAGTATCACTATCGAGCTAGTAGATAGTCTTCGATCCATGTGGGTTCTCCTGCTATACTTTCGCTTTTCATATCAACGAGCGCTCTTCGCAAACGCTGACATCAATCGAGAAGAGACCGGGAACAGTGATTTGTGCTAGTCACAGAAGCACTCAAAATGCACGAAGTAAACAAAGTTTAATGCTCAGCTCCTAGTCATCAAGGTGAGATTCATCGCTAGTGTCCGTCTTCAGGTGAAGACCAATGCCTCTACCTGTCGCGGTACTCAGGTCGATCGGCTTCGGGTCCTTGAATTGGCAAAGGATCTAGCATCAACAAAGCACACGTGACTACCTTGCTAACACAATACAACTTCTGCTACACCAACCACTTACCGGGAAGATAGCTTCACAGGCTGCGTACAATTCTCTTGGTTCTTTCGAATCGGTAAAAACAACTTTCCCGCTCACAAACACGAGAACCTTCACCTGGGGCTTCTCCAAGCGGTAGATTAGCGCAGGGTACAGCTCCGGCTCATACTACAACGACAACAACAGATCAGCACCATCTTTCCAACGAAATGAAACTTGCTGTGACTCTCTTCTCACCGTGCAGCAGTCGCTGTGTGCAAAGGCGAGAGCCTCCACAAGTACTCGGAAGCCCAAGTCGCACGTGCCGACGACATTTTGGATTTTAAAGTCGATGAGGTTGACTCCTGGGAAGTCCATCTTCTGGATCACCTGTGTGAACCTTCGGGCCACATTCTTGATGGCTTCTTCAGTGTCTGCACCCGTGCAAACCAGTTTACCATTGGCGAAGAGCATGGCAGTAGCCTTGGGGTTGTGCAGCTTCATGAGAATGCAGTTTTTCTTGGGCACCAGCTCCGCCTTGCGGTGGGATTTGACTAAGAGGTTCGTCAGGTCGAAGCGCATCCCCAAGTTGGCAGAGCACACAAAGTTCCTGGCCGATGAGAGCAATAATAACGTTTTGTTAGAGGGTATTGGACACGTTAGAAGGATAGCATTATCGAGGCTTTTAGCGGGCATTATTTCAGGTAAATTAGATGAGGAGATGAAGGAGATCAACGGGATCAATGTCGTACTTGATGTGGAGCTCGGGCAGAGCTGTATCGGCGGTGGGGTCGTCGTGATTAGGCGTCATTGCGGCCATTTTCGATGTGCGAGCACTGCACAATGTGGTTCGAGTTAAGTGCGAATGTAAGGAAATGGCTACATTGTAGAGTTATGGCTACATCTGGTTACTGTACGTTCGAGTAAAGTGCAATTGTTGCACGGCGCGTACGAGCTCGTTGTCAAATAGTTTGTCTGTTTGCTGCTGTGGAGAGAGTTGGTTGCTTCTGATTGCGTTGCTGCGTTTGTTTGTTGTAAGCTGTTTGCGCTGCACTTCGAGGACTGCAAGTCTCTTTTTCAGTTTGGCTCTCTCAGCTTCAACGTGCTCAGCGATTCGCATCGACTCGTAGACTGACACTGGAACTTCAGTAGTTTTTGCAGAGAACAACGTTTGATTGTTGTCCATTTCACCAAGAAGACGGGCACGCATGGCTAGTGCGCGTTGGCGGTTCCGTGCCATCACCTTATCGCGCACGCGAGCTTTTCTCTCTGCGATGCGTGCCTCTTCCACTTGACGCAGCCTGGCTACCTCTTCCTGCTTCTTGTTCTGCAGTGCTCGAAACTTGCGCTGAATTCGAGATGCAGCACGCGAACGGCGAAGGTGAACAAGCAAATAGTCACGACTTTCAAGAAGTTTTGCTGCTTTGGTGGCTGTTTGCTTCAACTGCAAAATTAGTTTCTTGTCTGCTTCAGCTTTTGTTTGAGCAGGGCAAAGAGAGTGGTCAGAGTGACTACACGTAGTCTGTTTGAATTGAGCACATACACACTTGGTGATTCGTACCTTTTTCAGCGATATCTCTTTGCAATGCTGCACTGGAACTCCAGTTAATGTTGAAACCCGTTGGAACTTCAGATTCGTCTTCAACATTGGGGTTTTGGGGAGCTTTGTTTCCTGCTGTACTGTTAGGCTCATTTGAGCTTACGCATCTGAGTTTCACTTCAAAAGTTCCGAGCTGGTCTTGCAGTGTCGTTAGGAACACCACTTCTCGTGATGAAACCAAAGCCTCCAAGTCTTTTTCGCTTAGTTGCCACCCACCTGTCCCGACATACACCAGCTGCGGCCGAGATCGTGCTGATGCTCCACCACGAGAACGAGGCTTCAACATGAAAAGCTGAAAGTGGAGTCTGGGAAGAACTGCTTGTTGGTTCGTGTTCTTGATGACTCGGGTTTGAGGCAAAGCGAATCTTGGACAGCTAGTGCCGGGAGCTGCTCTCTGTTCCTCCCACGCCACCGTGACACTACGAAAGCATTTGTGGTGCCCGTGCAGTTGAGTTGCGTCTGCAATAGAGTACTGATCTCCGCTTTTCCCCTCCACAGAACGTATGATCGCGTGTGCTACATGTTCACTCCCACCGACACGAGTCAAGGACAGGAATCCATCCTGATGAAGGAACAATGAACTAGCGAGCCAAACACGAGCTCGAACCACTCGCACTTCGACCTCCATCCTCTCAGTTCACTCTTTGCCAACTAACTTTGCCACGACCGAACACGCTCGTCCACCCAAAATAGTCGGGGGCATGGTGCTCATGCTAGGCATTTCAACTTGCGGGATGACGTTTGCACAATCTTGCTTACCCGTCCTCAGCCACACGCTTTGTCATCACCGCTGCACCAAGCAAACCAACAAAAACGACAAGTCAAGCAAACCTAAGACAAAGTTCACTTATATATACATGCCCACGAAGCCTCTTAACGCAAAGGCTCTGATAAGTCTCGGGTGTCAAATAATACTTCCAAGCACCAAACTCACGGATGACCTGCCGTACAGTTACTCGGTCCTTCCTCCTCCTGTGACCTTCTTCCACGCACACGCTCCTCCTGGACCGCTTCTCATCCTCGAATAAATCAACCACACCAATCCACAGCCTCCACGCAGCTCAAACCTGAACAGAGCAGCCGAGCACACTCAGTGGCCAATTCCACCGCTCTCGTGCGCAAATGCAACCGCTCAAGAGGTCATCGCGCGCTCGCGACCGTGCTTGATGCAATACCCATTCTTCTGCACCCACTTCTCGCAACCCTCGGCCTTGCACTTGATACCGCCACCGTGGCCGCGGCACAGGCCCTTCGACTGGCTGCTCTTGGGACAGTCTGGGTGTTTGCAACGCGCGCCACCACCGTGAGCCTTGCACAGGCCACGAGACTGCGCAGTCTTCTCGCAATCCCCGAACGAGCAGGGGGTGCCGCCGCCGTGTGCGATACACTTGCGATTCGCCTGCGCGCTCTTGTTGCAGTTAGGATGCGAGCAACGCTTGCCACCTCCGTGTGTGCGGCACAGACCACGGGAGCGAGCAATGTTGCTGCAGTTGGCGTATCTACACACACGTCCGCTGCGTGCACTGTTACTGTTCAGCGCTGCCTGGGCTGCAGCAGTTGCAGCGGCCGTCATCGCATCGCTGCTGCCTTCTGTGCGTCCGACACTCGAGCTGAGTAGACGCATGCCGCTGTCTTCGTCTTCGGATGAAATTGACATGCGGTCGGAACCGTCGAACGACATACGGGAACGTCTCCTGTCCTGCAAGAACGACACCCCAGGAAGTGACTGCGAGTACAACATCGGCGACGTGGAGGCCGCTGATGACAGCGAGGAATTGGACATCGAGCGGATCGGGGCCTTGGGGTGATGCTGGTGCAGTAGCTGCGGCTGGTTGAGCGGCGAAGGCGACGGGGAAGGAGACGACGACGACAACGTTGATACGTCCGAGAACGAACGCAGCGACAACGGCGGCGGGCGCGACGCGATCCCCAGCGACTTGAGATGCGTACCCGGCGAGTTGCGGATCGCGTTGAGAGACGGTAGTCTTGGGCTATTTTCCACTTTGGCAATCAGGAAAGGGTTGTGCGCCTTGCTCATGGGAGCTGCAGGAGCCGAGAGTGCCATGCTGGCGAACGGTGACACGGGTGGGGCCAGAGGAGGCGTCGAGTGCAGATTGGACGAGCTGGAGCCGCCGTACGTGAAAGCGTGCGACGTGGACGGCACGCGCAGCCGGGGCACGTCCGCGTTGGGTCGCGGCAGCGGCGAGATGAAGCACATCTCCTCCTTCTGCACCTGCAACTGTTGCTCAAGTTGGCGCTGCTCCTCCAGTTCAGCAGCCGAGAGTCCATCGTCGTCCACTTGGGGCCGGTAGAAGACCGAGTTGGCACCCAACTGACGCTTGAGCGGGTCCGTGAGCTCGCGTACGCGGTTGTTGGCGTCCACGAGCTTGAACGAGGGCACGCCGGCGGGGGCCGAGCCGTGCAGAAACTGGTCGCGCGGCTGCATCCACTCCATGGAGTTCATTAGCGCTCACTTTTGGAAGAATCGACACTCGCGTTACAGAAGAAAAGGTCGGAACGAGAGACCTGCGGGGCGCGGCGCGGAATGTAGAGTGAAGCGAGACAGGGTGGGGGCGGAGTGGGCCTGGTGTGCGCCACACCACAAGTTCCCGAAAACACCGGTAGGGTTCAGGCTACGAGGAGATCTCCCCTGACATACAAATGTCAAGTCTAAAAAAAAAGAAATGTTGACAGCAGAGACAGGCCGCTGCACTCTCCCAAACAGTTGAAGAGCATATCGCTGTCTCACATGCATGCAGTCAAAATCATTCTAAAAGCTGCCATCGGCAAGAAAAATGGAGACGTTGAGATTCGACCCAGACAGAGACCACCAGAACACGCTTGATGTTTAGTTCAGTCTTGCTTACAACAGCAGCGGCAGATGGAGACAGAAGACGGCGTTCATATATATTTCAGCAATATGCGTGCTGACAATGAATCTGTAAAGCTCATTACGTAGCTGAGAGCCTTGTCTATCATATAAATATTATGTTGTAGTGCAGACATTGACCACAACATCGTATTTACTGTCGGAATGTCGACAACAAATCACGAGAACCTCGCTCCAAAGAACCGCAACACGCGACTCACCGACCTTCATTTCATTGACCATAAAAAATGGTTATCCCCACCGATTTCTGACGTCCCGCTTGTATGAGTAGCGACTCATTTTCTCTAACAATAATTGCACATCAAATCAGTGAACAATTGTGGAAGAAGATGACAAACAAAGAGAGAATTTTTCTTTTAGCACAGTTGGCATTCATTAATTTATACTTCTACAACCAATACGTTGTAGCAGTGCCCTGCAATCGGTGTTAACATCATAAAACAAAATAAAAACAACAACCGATACGACCAGCGAGTATATGTGAAGATGTGGAGTAAATAACACTAGCCTCGTTGAGCTGAGATGTCCATCCATTTGGTCAAGTTAGATCAGGTGTTACTCGCTGTTTCCAATACGAATAAGGTATTTGCGGTGGAGCAAGCATGAGGATGATGATCTTCGCACTAATAATTGAATGGTTGTAGACAAATAGAGGCGCCACTACTTCTATTACTGTATATTAGTCGAAACCCATTCCCATTAGAGCTGCAAACAATGTCATCGATTCATTCAAAAGTTGAACGTTTGCTGTTGTTCTCGTTCTGCTCTTCAATTGTATAAATGAACAGCCTGGCTGTCACATGTGTTAAAAGATACTCTCGGCATCCAAAAACGGGGCTAGCCTCGTCTCTGGCCAATCAGAATGCTGCAAATTCCTTCTTCAGCCTCTCCTCTCGATGGCTGATAGCGCCAAACGATATCTTGACGAGACC
>KV744166.1:18123-99912 GCA_000468175.2 Phytophthora cryptogea
GACGAGACCCTGCGTGGCTGGCGTTGCGCGACTTCGCCAGTGCCGGCGCGCGAAGCACACCCTCTGTGGCCGCACCACCGGTCAGTCTAGGATGGGTCACTCCACCAGAGACAGGAACTGTCGCCTCGCACACACAGCTGGCATCGCTTTACAAGGGTGCAGCAAATCCGCACTGTAGACGCTGGACGAACCCGACGAGGATGCGCCACGCAGGGACGGGCCATGAGCCACTCTCGCTTTGGGCCAGTACCACTCCCCAAACACCGGTCTCAGCTTTGCAGTCTGCTGCGACGGATTGGCGTGGTGCACACATCAAGAGTTAATATATTAATCAAGGTATTTTCTACTTACGCAACGTACAGGCACAGACGGTCACGGTAGGTTTCCTACTACACCCCATTTTATTGTCGTAGCAGTAGACGATTATTGCAATTGCCACTGTCCGGCGCAAATTGCAAATGTGAGCAACGCTCATCCCCAAATGGGCACCAACAATCAAGTCCCCGTCAACCAGCTGACCTCGATCACTTGGGACTCGCGCGTAAAGCGTATTGCTGACCGGCGTGTACGCCGGCGTTCCTCGTCCAGCTGGCTGCGCGCGGCAGCTTCAACGCCTTCAACGTCAATCTCTCTCTCGGCATGTCGAAGTTACCACCGCGACGGGGCAACAAAGAGAGCTGGAGCGCTGGACCGCGAGGCGGGCTCCGTCGTCAGCCATGTACATCCCCGAGCGCATCACGCGCGCGAAGATATGTGCATGCACAAACGGCCGAAATCTCATTCGGAACGCGTTTGCCGGCGTTCGGTCGAATGCGGATCGAGTGGCTGTCGCGACGTCGCCGCTGCCCTTGGCGAGCGTTGATCACCTTGGTTCTTGGTCACGTTCGACCGATGCCGGTGCTGGCGATAAATTTGCTCGCCGCCCATCTGATCGGGAGGGCAGGGGGAGAGCTCAGCTGAAGCTGGTGGGCTGGAGGAAGCGGGGGCAAGATGGGGGCGAGGCGTCCAATCACTCCATCGCGGCCCGGCAAGATCACACAGGGATCAGCTCAGCTCACGATTGAAGTTCGCCGCCGCGGTTGATCGAGAGCCTGCAATGGCAGTCCTACTTGCTCTGACTCGGTAGGTCGCTTGCTTGCTCGCCCGTCTCCGTAGACGGTCGCAAAAAGAGCCCAAAAAATCCAGCTGGCCCAAATTCGTCTACCGTCAGCAGCATATCGTTTTCGACCGGTATTGTATCTCACGCTCTCTATCACTACATCCACGTAAGGTCAGTCAAAACGTATCCAATTCATTCTCGCAGACCAACTTCAACGTCTGCGATCCGATGCAGCACTTCGTCCAGAGCTTCCTGCTCCACTGCCTCGTCCCGCTGCTCAACCGTCACGAAGGACGCCCCGCAATACGTCAGCAACTTGGCAATTCGCTCTCGGTCTCGGCGTCGCTGCTCGCCGCAGACGAGCTCATCCAACTCCCGCAGAGCACGTTCACGCTCGTCGTCGCTTGTGGCTGCCGCGTGCTGGTCCAAGATCGCTTGCTGTTGGGTATGCACGGCCACTAGTCCCTTCTCCTGCTCCTGCAGCGCCGTCTGCAGCTCCAACATGCGCTCAGAGAGCTGCTTCAATGCGTGTTGGCTGCGACTGCGCTGGGCAGCGAGCTCGGTGCGAAGTTTCTGGCTGGTTAACACACGCAACTGCTGCGTCTTGCGCAGCTCGACGCGAAGATCCTCCAGCTGGCGCTCATAGCTGTCTTTCATGACGGCCATCTCTCTGGCCAATGCCAAGGCAAAAGTCTCGTGCTCTTCGGCTGCAGAAGGATCATTAGTTTTGAACGAGGAGGAAGGGGGTCGAGCGACGAAACGTACCTTGAATTTGACGAGCACGACTCTCGAGACTTTCGCCTGGACACGAGAGACGACGAAGCATACGACTTGCTTTGAGTTGATCTGCTACAGGGACCGTGTCGCGTCCCGCAGCTACGGCATCGGAAAATGGATTGGGGCCGTGGAAACCGGATGGCAGTGACCGCTGCTCTCCGTCCTGACTTTGGAGCGGGGACAGTGGCTGGTCAACATACTCGAGGTACAGGGCGTCCAACTGACGGCGCATATCTGCGAGCTTCCAATCAGCGAGATCTAACTCCTGACGCAGCGCTGTCCACCGGTGATGAATTTCGCGCCAACTGTCTACGTCTGCTGTTGGAGTAGATTTCGCTTGTGCGCTTGATGCTGCTGAAGCCTTCCTATCTCTGTTGGATGAGTCCTCGTTTGGAGATAGATCTGGAAGGGCTACCGTGTCAAATAGCGCTATCAGCACTTGCAGTCGCTGAGCTAATAGCACGATGATCTGCTTGAGTAAATCGTGATCTGTCTTCTGTTTGGATGCTACAAGTAGTTGCAACTCGCGCTGCTGCTCGAGCTCCGCCTGCTCCATCTGAAGCTGACGTCGCTCGGTCGTTCGCTTCTTCTTCAAACCTCTGAACAAACAAAACCACAGGTTTAGACAATTCATCCGGCATGGCAACGAATGCAACACAAACAAACCTCTGCTCTTCAATAACGCGTCGTTCTCGGGCGCTAAGCTGAGACAGCTTGCCGCCAATTTCATTCGTTCGGATACTGCCGCTGCGCGAAATTTGTTCCTCTAACGTGTTTATCTTTTGCTTCGCCTTTTGCAACTCTGCTCGTAGCTCCGACAAACTTGCTTGGTGTCTCGCAGATTTGGCTTTCGGGGACGCCAAAGCGTGGGCCAGGGCTCGATCAAGGTTCTCGCGAATTTCAGTTAGACTCGTGAGCTCTGCTTTCATCGATGCTACTTCATCTTGTAGTTTCTTCTCCGTAGCGACAGCTTGTTCTTTCGTCAATTGGAGCTGCTCGTACTGGGAGCGCAATGAACCGAGTTCGTGATCAAGTACATCCTTGGTTGATGAGATGTCTGCTATCCTATCTGCATACTTTTTCAGCTTCGTTTCAAAAGCTTGTTGCTCCTGCTCACGCTGGCGCTTTCTCTCCAACAAACAAAGATTGGCTGTAGCGAGCTCTGCAGCCACCGCCTGAGCTTGCTCGACTGCGTGGGCAGCTTTTTCTTGTTCCATAGCAACTGCTTTGCATTGTTGGTCTCGGAACAAGGCTGTGTTTTGCCGCTCAGCCACCAGAGCATGTTCCAAGGCGGAAACGCGTTGATTCCACGCACTCTCTTCGCGCTGCTGGCGGCTTTGCAACTCCTTGTCGTCAATGGGAACGGATCTACTCAGTTTTGCTTCCAGCAACTGAATTTGAAGGGTTTGGCTGTCCAGCAGAGTCTGCTGACGCTCGATCTCCTTTCTAGCCGTCTCAAGCCTCGACTCGCACTGTTGCAACAAACCTGACTTGCACTCTATTGCAGTATTTGCAACAACGAGTTTGGAGGCTAGGCTTGTAAAGTCTTCGTTCCGGACTTTCAAGTCGTGGTGCAAGCTGCGAATAATGACTTGGGCTTGCTTGTTATCACCTTGAGCTTCTTTTAATTCGGCTTGAAGACCAGTCAACGCTTGTTTTGCTTGAACAAGTTGTTGGGCTTCAAGTTTCAGCTGTGCAGTGGCCGATCTTGCCTCAGCCTCAGCCTTGGCAGTAGCTTGGGTTTGTCGCTGTCCAGTCTCGTCGTCTTTTAGGCGGATCAGGCGTTCCAGCTCTTGCTTGTCACGCCGAAGCTGTGCTTTCTCCTCAGAAGTAGACATCTCCAAGGAACGATATCGTTCAACTGTCGATGCTAGCGAACTTTGTAGATCCGATAAACGTTTTTCCATGGCGTCAACCTTACGGACATGAAAGCAGGATTAATTCGAGTTATACAGAAAGTTTGCAGTGCAAAATATACCTGTTCCTGATGCAAGTTATAAGATGAAATCATGGCTTCATCATGCAGCTGATTCACGTTTTGAAGCTGTTCAAGCGCAGCTTGCGTCTCAAAATTCGCGTTTTTCAGCTAGGGTATACAAATTGGTGAGTAAAGCGTTGTCTGAGAAACAATTTATCTGCCAGAGGAAGTACCTGTTGCTCTAACTCGTCTCTGTGTCGCTCCAATGTCTGGATTTGTAGGATTGATTCCACTCGATCTTTCTCTAAAGAAGTTAATCGTGTGAGTTGCTCCGTTGCTAAAGTGGATTTTGACTGGGCTGAATCTTGAGAACCTTCGGGGTTTTCAGTCTCCGGAACATTGCTCGTCTTTCTTTCTTCATATTGCGCGTGCACTTGCCTAAATCTCTCAAATCGGGGTCGTCGACTTGCTAATACATCCTTAAAAAATCCGATTTGTTCCGTCAAATGGTTTAGCTGGGTATCCTTGTCCGCGATCACTTTGATAAGATTATTTTTCTCAGCTGTGCACGCCAGTATTGTTCGTTTTAATACCTGTGTCTCCATTCAGCACAACATCAGCAATGAAGTTCTAGTAAAGTCGAAATGCTGTTAGCTTACCTCGGTTTGCTGAAGAACACTCAGAATGCCACCAGCGTAAATTGAGGCAAAGCTTGTGCCGCATCCATTTCCAAACGGCAAGGGCTTTTCGACTTTTTGCTGCCTAGTCGTAGGACGCACTAGTGTCAATTTGAAGTTATCTGCGCTGAATTCTGCCGCACCCAGACCTCCACTTCCGTAAAAGCTTTCAGAACTGTCAAAACTGTTGTGAACAAGGCAAAATTCCATCAAGGCAATCAAAGTGTCCGACAGCATTTCCTCTAGCCCGACTTTTGCAGCTGTCAACTAAATCATAGGTGTGCACGTTAGCAAAAAAATACTGAAGTAGCAAACAACACCTGCCCATCAATTTACCTGTGCTGGGTTTGATGAGTAGTTGTACATCAGCAATTGTGTCTGGATACTAGCAGTGGAGACGGATCCTGAATTTGGGTTTAGATCCATATTGCACTGGGAATTCCATCCCAAATATGATTTGGTGTCACGGTGAAGCAGCAAATTCTTTACGTGATTTGGTGCTTGGGACGTAGTAGTTCTTGAATACCTTTTGTTTTCGCGTTTTTCGCTCTCGTTGGCCTCACTTTCAAGTCGTCGATGTACAAGATGCAAATGCAAAATATCAGCTTTCAGTTGATCCAAATACTGTTCATCAAGAGGGGACGATGATGATTCTGGTAGTTCTTCGTTGTTTTTCCCGTCAACTTCGGAGCTGTTAGTGGTTTCTTCCTCTTCACAATAAGCATCAGCAAAGCACGACATGACCAGGTTTTATTTTCAACAGCGACTGACCTTTAAAACAGAGTGCTCTTTTTACAGATACCTGGGAGGATTGGGATGTACGTCCTCCATCTCGAGCTGTACGCGGCCGTTGCTTTGTTTCTTCGGGCACTGCCAGTACTGCGTCAGGGCGACGCACACCACTACTGCTTTGAGGTCTACAAAAGTAAGGCAGAAGGTTATCAACTGGTTGCAAAAATTTCATGCACTCATCAGAACTGGGTTTCCATCCTACCGATTAAGAAAGCGGCTACTAGTCGGTCGCTGATGAAGGAGTGGCGGAGGTTGGAGATTCTGTTGTAGTTGATTCGAGCTAGAGCGATCAGGAACACAGTTTTCGTCCTCCTCGCGACCTCGATTGACGCTGGGCTTAATCCCCGACGAAAACGACAGAGATCTGGTACAAAAACGATTAGACGGTCAATTCGTAGCCCCGTCTAAAATCAATGACGTACTTGGGGCGTTCGTTAAGGAAAGCCACCGCTGGCGTCGACGTTCGTCGAGGAGCAGGTCGTCCGTAGAGATCCATGTTTGCAATCGCAATACACAATCGTTGCTCAAGCTTGGCTGACTTTAGGCAACCATATTTAGAGCTGACGTCACGTTGGACTAGTCATAACTGCGATCTTCTTGAAAATGGCGAGTACGTTCACGTTTTGCTTTCTACTCACTATGAATTCCTAACACCATTTGTGAAGAAGTTTACGTACGTGTATATGATACCCAGCACATGCTGCCTTGTACTGCCGATAACCTGTGCCAAATAGCTTCCTTCACTGCTTCTTCAGATGTTCCTGTGCATCCACCAATGGTTCCTCCATGGATTTGTGTTGCTGTCAGCATCGATTTTCACTTACAAATGCAAGACAACTTGGTCATTGAGATATGATGTAGGCTGATCAACTAACTTAACGAATTCGGCAGATATCTCGCTCGCCAACTTATCTGGGAGTGGTTTGGCTGGGAATGTGATAGTACTTGCCTTTTACGCGGTCCTCGAGAACTTGCGTCTATATCAAAGTTGGTCAAGGCAAAGACACTTCATGTAGTGAATCGGCTTTCTGACTTGCTTTTGGTAGGTTCGAAAGGCAACAAAACTAAGAAGCGAGCGCCGTTGGTGGTCGCCATGGTGCTGGCTGTGCCTGCGCTAGTGTGCAACAGTTTCTTTTCGCAGCTCCAGACTCAAGTGTACGTGTACTATAGTTTTTGCTGGCAGAATGCCATCTAAGCTCAAGATATTTGGTTGTGGAACTCTGCAGGCTGCAGCTCGAACGGATCCTAAACAGCTTTGCCATGGCGCTGTTAGGTACTGAAGTGGTGCTTGCGGTGCTAACGCTGCTGTGGCTTTTCAGCACGAGCACGGTGTAGACCGGAATGTACTTTACAAGGCTTGCAAGTGGAAGCAAAGCTTGAAGCCGAGTGTTGAAATGCAATATTCAATGAACGAAACGTAGGCGGTGTTGCTTCGCGTTAGCCGAAGCTTCCACTACCTGAGTGTGTTTAAGCCATGGTACCGTGCAGCACAACCTGTTCAGCTTCAGGGGCGCGCACAATAGTCGTACCAAGACGGTAAACCTTCTCGCCAGTCGCCTCAACCTGTCGCGTTACCTCAGCCACGTTCGCCTCAGGCAAAAGCAGCACCATGCCGATACCGCAGTTGAAGGTGCGGGCGAGCTCGGCGTTGGAAAGGTTGCCCATCTTTTGCAGCCACTTGAACACGGGCGGCAGCGGCCAGCTAGCGCAGTCGATGTCCACAGCCATGTCCTTGGTCAACACACGCGGGATGTTCTCCAGGAGACCGCCGCCAGTAATGTGTGCAAGTGCGTTGATCTTGCCCGCCTTAACGGTCGGCATCAGCTGCTTAACGTAAATCTTGGTGGGGGTAAGCAGGCTCTCACCCAGGGTCTTGCCAGCCTCGAACGGACACGGGTCACTGTAGGCGAGGCCGGACACCTCCACAAGCTTGCGCACAAGGGAGAAACCGTTCGAGTGGACTCCCGACGAAGCCAGGCCCAGCACAGCGAAGCCAACCTCCACCGGCAGCGGCAAAATAGCGCTCTTGCGAACTGCGCCAACACAGAAGCCGGCCATATCATAGTCACCGTCGTGGTACATGGACGGCATCTCGGCAGTCTCGCCACCGATAAGACCGCAGTCCGACTGACGGCAACCCTCAGCAATGCCCTTCACCACATCAGCAGCCTCCTCCACTTCGAGCTTACCGCAAGCATAGTAGTCAAGGAAGAAGAGGGGTTCAGCGCCCTGCACAATAAGGTCGTTCACACACATGGCAACAAGGTCAATGCCGACTGTGTCGTGCTTCTTGGCCAACTGCGCTACACGCAGCTTCGTTCCCACACCATCCGTACAAGCCACAAGGGCAGTGTCCTTCTCGTAACCGGCAGCCTGCAGGTCGAAGATGCCGCCAAATCCGCCAAGGTCAGCATCACAGCCCACGCGCACAGTCGATTTGCAGAGCGGCTTGATCCTATTTACCAGCTCGTTACCAGCATCAATGCTCACACCAGCGTCAGCATACGTGATCTCCTTCTTTCCAGCCTTGTTCTTCAGCAGCAGGCCAGTCTGTGCCAGCTTGATAGCGTGAAGAAAAGCTGCGCCCTCCAGAGGCTGCACACGAGCCTTAAGCGTCTCGGGAGTATCAACCTCCAAGACTGGGCACTTCATCTGCACAGCGATCGGGCCCGCGTCCACCTGCTCAGTGACAAAGTGGACAGTGCAGCCACTTTCAGTCTTCTCCGCGTCCAGTACAGCGCGGTGAACGGCAAGGTCCATGCCACCAGCGAAGTCCGGGAGAAGCGAAGGGTGCACATTAAGAACCTTGTTTTCCCATTCCTTGCAGAACTCACCCGACAGAATGCGCATGTATCCAATGAGTAGCACAAGATCCACGTTCTTTTTCTTCAGCACCTCCGACACCTGGGCATCAAACTCAGCACGGGACAGTCCCTTAGCCGAAAGCGCCACCGACTCAATCCCGTGAGACTTCGCGCGCTCCAAGATACCGGCAGCAGACTTGTCACTGACCACGATGTCAATGCTCGCGTTCAGCTCGTCGGCCTCAATCGCGTCAATGATAGGTTGCATGCTACTGCCACGCGTGGATCCAAGCACAGCCAGCTTCAACTTCTTGGCACCGTGCAGGAGGCCCTTAAGGCCGATGTCCGAACGGTACTGAGCACCCTCAAAATGAATCTTCGAGACACCTTCGTACGCACGGTCAAGAGCACCCTGCAGCGAGGGGCCAACAGCGGTGACTGCCAACACACGGCCACCCGACGTCGCTACGCTGCCGTCCGCAGCATTCGCCGTGCCAGCGTGAAACACATCCACGTCCATCGACTGAGCATCATCCAGACCGGTGATAATCTTGCCCTTGGGGTAGCTGTTCGGGTATCCGTGCGATGCCATCACAATGGTAGCCGCGGCACCGCTCTTCCAAGACACGAGCGAGCGCTCGAGACGGTGCTCAACGCAAGCGCGCATAATCTCAAACAGATCGCTGTGCAGCAGCGGCAGCACCACCTGGGTTTCCGGGTCGCCAAAACGACAGTTAAACTCGACGATCTTGGGGCCCGTGGGGGTCAACATGAAACCGGGATACAGCACACCGACGTACGGCATGCCTTCCTTCTTCATCGCAGCAATTACGCGCTCAACAATGTCAACGCACTCACGCTCCAGCTCACTGGTGAGGCACGGAGCAGGGCCATAGGCACCCATGCCACCCGTGTTCGGGCCCTGGTCACCGTCCGAGATACGCTTGTGGTCCTGCACGCCGGGCATGCACACCACGTTCTCACCATCGCAGAATGCCAAGAGCGACACCTCCTCGCCGGTCATAAATTCCTCCAGCACAACCTCATCGCCAGCCGAGCCAAAAGCCTTCTCCAGCATAACCTCACGCAGAGCCTCGTGAGCCTCCGCTTTCGAGGTCGGGATAAGCACGCCCTTACCAGCAGCAATACCCGAAGCCTTAACCACAATGTTGTGGTCAATCGAGTCCAGGTACTCCTTGGCCTTCTCGTAGTCCGTGAAGTTCTGGTACGCAGCCGTCGGGATGTTGTTACGGCGCATGAAGTCCTTAGAGAAAGCCTTCGACGCTTCCAGCTGCGCAGCCACCTTGCTGGGGCCGAACGCCGGGATGCCAGCAGCGTTCATCTTGTCCGCAAGTCCGTCAATTAGCGGAGCCTCCGGACCCACGACACAGAAGGTGACACCCTTGCTCTTGGCAAAGGCAATGAGTTCATCGTGCTGGCCGACGCTAATGTCAACATTAGAGATACCGGCCGCCACATCCTCCGTACCGGCGTTGCCCGGAGCCACGTAGATGTGTCCCGTCGAAGCCGACTGCGCCAGTTTCCAGGCAATGGCGTGCTCGCGGCCGCCGTTGCCAACCAGCAGCACATCGTGCACCACCTCATCGTCACCGCTGAGACTGGCAGCGATAGCCTTGTCCAGCTCCGCGAACAGCGCGAAGGCCTTTTCAGCCAGCGCGCGGCGCTCCCGCAGCGAGAAAGCCAGCGATCCGTCGCGCGAGATCTTGCTCTGCACCGTAACGAGGTCCTTCTCGTCCACCACGACGCTGATCTGCTTGTGGTTCCACGCAGCCGAGCGCACGAACGCGTAGGCGCCCGAGACCCACTGAGCCACGCGCGCGTGCGCTGCCGCGCCCACGTCCGTTGCGCTGGGCGGCAGAGCCAGGACGGCCTCGACACGGTCCGAGAGCATGAGTTGCACGTCGGCGGGCGTGGCCACAGCCACGTGCGGCACCTTGGCAGCCACCAGCGCGGCCTCCACGGCGGGCGAGCACAACGAGGCCACGCGCAGGCCGCCGGTCTGCAGCGCCGCGGCCGTCTGCACCAGCGCGTCGGGCGCGCGGTCGCCGCAGAGCACCACGAGCGGCGTCGATGGAGCCATTGGAGGAGAGGAGCTCTTAGTTGGGGCGAAGCGATTCGGGTATGGGCTGGTCGTGGGTGGCCACCGACTGGTCTATCTTGTCCTTTTGGGCAGCGGATGGCTAACAACACGGCAAAAGGCCCAGAGCGCCGCGGATTGGTTGAAAGGCTGTCAGGGAGTGCGTGGATTGGTTGAAAAGGAAGGTACGAGAACAGCTGGTTGAAAACTGTGTCAAAGCTGTGTGGAACGAGACCCCAGGGATGTGCTTCTACTGCGGCTCCTGCTGGACGAGTCTCCATGATGCAGGCGGCGTGGGTGGCGCATGCGATAGCTCTGGAAGTTGCGGGGGGAGTAGATGGGCGGAAGCTGTAAGTGGCGTCGGATGCCGTGATAGTCGCAGGTTGAAGCGGTACCTATCAGCAACACGGGGAATCGCTGGATCACAATGACCCAGGAATGCGGAACACATTTTGGCCAATTATCGAGCGAGACGCCTGAGCTCGTTCTAATGATTGATGGGCTTAAGTTTGTGGTATTATTCGTGAAGTGGCAGACCCTAGTGGATAACTCGCATTTCGTCACGCATAGCGAGTGGGAAGATGCCGTCGCTGTCCAATTCAGTCGTGCACGACGCCACTTTCGCTTCATACGAATCTGAAGGCAAACTCTGGCAATACGGCGTGCCTAGAGCTCGGAAATTCATGGCACTTCCTTCCGTTTGCAAGTTTTTGAGCCACTGTGGCAACGACGAGATGTTGGTGTATTGCACGTCCAAGTCCCAGAGATTGGTCCAGGGTGGAATTTCCTCTAGCGGGTTACGGTCCAGCAAGAGGGTCATGACGTTTTCGTTCAATGAACTGTTGGGGATCACTGAGATGTTGTTGTCCACGACGGATATATACGTCGCTGGCATCTTTGTCAAGACCAGTGGGAACTCCTGCAACTCGCAGTGCTCGATGCACAACACAATAACCGATGACCATTTCTTGTCGAGGTTATCTGGCAATGGCCCGCCGAGATCCGATGCCGCAAACTCAACGTCCACAATACTTGGGGATAAGTCGGTCGTTACTCCTGGTGGAAGTCCTCCAACGAATCGCGTGCGCACGAAAAAGACCGTTGTAAGGGACAGAAAATACGGGGACGACAAGGATGCAGTGCTAGGCCACTCGAGAACCGTCGCGTTGTACAACTCAAGTACCATGAGATTGTTGAATCGGCGAATTTCCTCCGTGATGACGAGTTCGGGGCAGTGTGTGATGATGAGTGAATTGAGCACATCGGGGCCCAGAGACTGCAAAATACTACGAGTTTCAACCTCGCGTCCAGTAATGCCTCTTTCGAAACAGTTTATTTCCATGACTGAGCACGCACATCGGTGCGTGAACCAAGGGCGCATACGCAGTTTACACCCCACCTCGCAAATGCTTGTATCACCAAAGAAGATCCCCGTTGCCGTGATTGATGTGAGAAGAACAAACAAGCCACAACAAGACATGAGTGCTACGACGCCTCTTACAAGACGAGCACCAGCGCATCTGTGTTTAACTTTTGCTGGATGAAGGGATGGATGTGATTCTGGCGCTATAGTATTTTGAAGACAACGAGAAAGGGTTGATGAAGACTTTGTAGTATGGGGCCACGCAGATTGGCAGCCGGCTACTTCGTGACGAACCGAGTGCTTCACATTTTGCAAACCCAGGAGCATGCTCATACACGGCATCGCTGTGGTGACAGCGTCCAACCAGGAAGTCATGAAAAACTGTTTGCACTCGAGGATACCTTTGATTAGCAGCGTGTCCGAGTATTCGATTTCATCAGAGACTGAAAAATTAAACGTCAGGATGTAGACAGAGATGATTGCCCAGGGAATAATGAAACCCCAAACAAAGTCGATCATCAGGTCGATCACAATGGCGTACAGCCGCCTTAAGCCGACGTTTTCTTTCGAATTGTAGAGAACCAGTGCGTAAGCGAACGAGTTCAGAAAGACTAAGGCAGCGAGCACTTGGTTTATCGGCACGCTGGCTATCAAGTGACTAGACGAGTGGGCCTGTACAACTAATGACGCAAATCGTACGATCTCTTGTGCGAGTGACACGATGTCGTACCATTCCCCTCGAACGCTGACGGCATGTGCAAACTTTGTGGTAAGGCGCCTCACAGCCTGAAAATCCGCAAAGAAGCTATTCGCTGCTTCACCCTCGATCGCACCGCTACATTTTCTCGTCGTGCTCGTCTTGCGAAACACCAATCGTTGGTATCGAGCCGAGTAGAACACCATTTCCAGCGCGTTGAAGAAATTGACCAAACCGATGAATGCGTAAAACAAAATCACTAGAAGATAGTTTTCTTGGGGCATCAATTGTAGTAGCTGCACGTAGTAGTCCATATCGGGTAAGGAGATGTAATAGTAGATGTAGGCGAGCATCACCGAGTAAAACATGATGAAGACGTGGAAGAAGATCACCACTATCCACGCAACTCGAAATTTCGTCTTGGTCAAGTGCAATAGCAGTTTGCTTGTGTTATCGACTTCAATCGGGAGCGAATTGCTCAGCACCGCTCTGGGCTGCACGAAGGCCGAGATTTTCCTCGCCGTCTTCATTACAATTGTACTGCACGTTGTCCAATATCAAGTGTAGACTATTTCGAGTCTAGGACAATGTTGTGCAAGACGCTCTACACTATTTCAAATACATGTATCATTTCATCGGCAGTATTAATACTATACAACCAACTTGTTCATGTTAGGGATGCCTGTCAGCTGAAGGTCCGAGGTCCGAGAGGGAATCCCTCCGTCGGCGGGAAGATGCGGTACACCAAGTCGACTGCTGCTCACTTCGCGTTCCTCCATCCATCACGCAGACAAGCCGCTCGTTGAAGGAACCATGGCTTCACCGACTTGGTACGGCTCGGTCTCCGTCACAATTGACGAGACCTCCAGTCAGCCGACGTCTTCTTGCTCACATGTCCTCAAATCGACCTTCACGTTGGTGGTGCTGGCGTTGGTGCTGCAGCTGTCGCAATTGGCTTCGGTGTGGTTCTCGCTGTCGTGTTCTTGGTGACTTTCCTGGCATTCTGCGCCGTCTCGCGGTCGCTGGTGCGCTCCGTCTTCATGATTCCCTTCGTCGCCCTCCGACTGCAGCTCAATATTTTGTCGACGACGTTGGCGTACGCGCTTCGAGGCTTCCGACCACTTTATCCGCAGTGGACGCTGACGTTCGAGATCACGTGCAAAATGATGCGCTTCATGTTTGAGGAGTACGGCGAGATCATCGTCTTTGAGAACGCTGCACTAATGCGCGAACCCTTTGCGATGCACGGCAGATTGATCCTCAAGTCCAACTGCCGCAAGCACAACACCCGCCCTGAGCAGATCCACGTGAACGGCATGGACCACATGTGGCTTCGTGACTTCGACAAGAGACAACAACGGATCGTGGTTATTCATTATCACGGCGGAGGCTTCGCAATGTCTGACCCCCTTCAGGATGTGGAGCTCGCCAACCAGACGCACTCGATGTTGCAGCAGATTCTCAAGAGCAAGTACCAGCTCGATGTGTCGGTGGACGTGCTGTTATCCAACTACCGAAAGTCCCCGGAGAACCCATTCCCGACACCAGACAACGACTGCCTGGACATGTACAAGTACATGTACGTGCTGAAGCACGAGAACATTTCCTCAGACCATGTGCTGTTTAGCGGAGACAGCGCCGGAGCCAAGATGTCTCTCGTCAACTGCGTGATTCAACGCCAGAGCTGTTGCCGTTGGGATGCCTCCTGTACTCCCCCAGTGTGGACTTTGACGAGAAAGGTGGTGACGAGAAGACTCCCGACTGTATCATGCCGTCTGCATTCGTCGACGTAGCTCACCAAACGTACCTCGCCAATGTAACAGACCGGGAAGAGCGCTTGAAGGTGTCGCCGATCAACGGTGACCTCCGCAACCTGCCCCTATGTTCGTGCAGTACGGCACTCTTGAGCGCTTCTACGAGCAGGGCATGCGCATCGTTGCCAAAGGAAAGAAGCAAGGAGTCGTGAATTGGGAAGTCGACCTGCTTGAGAACATGCCACACGACGCGGTCATGTTCCCCACCAACGTGAGTCCCGCCGCGAAAGAAGGTGTCCGCCATGGAGGCGAGTTCGCAGCAAAACTGGCTTCTGCAGTGCTCTTCAAAGAGCCTGAGCCGGAAGTAACCAAGTAACGTTAAAAGGTGTTCCCGTCACTGTTGAGACTGCTTGTCTTAGCCTATTGCTACGAGAGCGAAGTCTGGATCTCGTCTTAAATGTCGTGTCATAGGCAACCGTAACATCAAAATAGTTGTGTGCCAACGCGTGTATCGTCCACATCAAGCGCCAAATGCGTTCGTTGTCTCTGTCGTTGATCAGGGGCAATAGTTCTGCTACTCGTCTGCTCAGCACCAGGCTTTCATTGAGACTCTCCACCTCCACTTCAGCACGAGCCTACAACAGCAAATAACGCAGACAAAGTCACCGGGTGTGTGTCCCACAAAGACGCGGGGTTGGAATTATATTCTACGCCGCAATGGCGTTAAGTACAATCCTGTCCCCCATTACGCTCGCGAGTCGCGGGGTGTAGCAAGCAACACCCCCGAACTGTTGGATGGATGATGGCGCTGGCAAAAGCCAAGAGACCAGTCACGAACAACGCGCTTAAGCGGAGTCGGCGATGGTCACCTCGACCTCGACACCAGGCTCGATCGAGATGGACGTGATCTGCTTGACAATGTCCGACGGGGCGTGCAGGTCGATGATACGCTTGTGGATGCGCATCTCGAAGCGGTCCCACGTGTTGGTACCCTCACCACAGGGCGACTTGCGCGTGGTAAGACGGAGGATCTTGGTGGGGAGACGCACGGGGCCCGACACCTTGAGGTTCTTGTCCACAGCGCCGCGCTTGAGGTCAGCGCACACCTTCTCCAGGTTCTTGACGTTGCGGCTCGAGAGCGTAATGCGGATGCGGTGGATGCGGGTCTCCTCCGCCTCGACGGTCTTCGGCTTGTTGACAAGGGACATGGTGGATAGAGGGCTGTATACAAAAAGCGAGGTGTTAGCGTCCACGCAGATATAGACACAAGAACAACGGGCATGAACGCACCAGTAGCTTTGGACTGACAGTAACCTGAATCCAAAATGACTCGCGCATTGCTCTCGGCGGTGCAGCGAATGGATGGCAGCCATTCGCAACCTACTGAAGTAGCGATATGAAGTGACCTGGTTAGGTGGTGTGCATAAATGATGTGTCAGTACTTAGGGGTTACTTTTATGTTGCACAAACGTTTGAGGTCACGAGTTGGTCTCTTCCTACGGCCATGAGCGTGACGCTATCGGGGCGTCCGGCGGTCGTATGTCTGGGCATGGGCGTGGCTATGCTGGCGTCCGTCTCGCTGCGCCATAACGCGACGCTGTGGCGCGCCTTCCGCTCGTGTCGGGCGCGTCGCGGCCTGTGCAGCTCCAGCTGCGAGCATCTGTCGACTGCGCGGCTGTTGCCCTGCGCCAAGGAGCTGGAACAGACGAACCCCAGCAGACTCAGCAAGCAGAAGATCACGGTGGTGCAGGTGCGACCATTGGATCGAAGTTCCGAGACCGTAAGAGTGAAAATGGGGGAAATGCGGCCGTCTGACTCGATTTGGCTTGTACTCTGAGCAGTTGAACATCTTGGCCAGCAATTTGGCCACGAGGAACCACTTCCCCTATGTGCTGGAGTCGAGTCTCAACTGGGAGAATCGAAAGATGGCGCTGCTCCGGCAATTGGAAGCGCTGGATGCCGATGTGCTGTGTCTGGAGGAACTCAGTGACTACTGGACGTGGGTGCTGGCAATTGGGAGCTGTTATGTAGTAGTAAATGGGATTTTGACGTTATGTTTTGTGGTGGGGTGCAGATTCTTCAAACCAGAACTGCAGGACAGAGGATACGAGAGCGTGTACGTGAAGCGACCGTCGATCCACGTCTCCAATTGGTCCGGAGAGAAGAAGCACGACGGCTGCGGGATCTTTTTCAAGTGAGTGGGCGTGTTGGGCTTGAAAACAGATTTTTGTGATAAGGTTGGCGTTGCTGACGTGGTTTTGTGTTTTGTGTGACTACCAGGAAGGATAAGTTTGAGTTGAAAGAGTTCGAGGCCGTCAACTTCCACGACCCGCACGACCGCGTCGCAGTGTTGGCACTGCTGAAGATGCGCCACTTTGCGCAGTTTGTTCTGGTTGGCTGCACGCACTTGTGGTGGAATGCGAAGTACGTTGCGTTTTTTAGGACTAGTATTGATATACTTTATTGACACTAACAGTCTTTCGGTATTTTGTTCACCCAATTACAGAAAGGTAGATCATCAGATGGCGGAGCTGTACGAGCTTGAAGAAGAAGTGATCCGCATGAGCAGCGACGTGAAAGACAAGTACGAGCGCGACTTGGCCGGAACACTGACTGGGCAGAACAGCGTACCGATCGTACTGTGCGGTGATTTTAACAACTCCCCTGAGTCACCTATCTACGAGTACATGGAAAACTCATTCATGCAGAAACCCAACCTGGAAGGTGTGAGCGAAGTATTCCGTAGTGCCTACGCTTTTTACAAACCGAATGCGCTGGCGAGTGCGTTGGAACACTCTGAAGACGCACTGGAGTCGCTGAAGGTGGAAGAAGGCAAGAAGGCCGAGCCACCGCACACCACGGTAAACTACCGGCGGTGCTGGACGATCGACTACATTTGGTACTCTAAGAGCAGTTTGGTGCCCTCACGTGTGCTAGAGATTCCGCCGGAGAGTGTACTGCGAGCAGAGGAAGGACCAGGAAACTGGTTTAATCGATTGGCCATGTCCGACAATTTGAACCGTTCGGGTCGCCTGCCATCGAGTCTGCAAGGCAACTACAACGGCATCCCCAACTCCGTTTTTGGCAGCGACCACGTGCCCATCATGGCCGAGTTTGCGTTCCTCTGTGCCAGTGAGGACAGCAAAGAGTAACATTAAAAAAGATACAGATCGTGTGCATCACTAACGTCGAATCAACTGCAGCAATTGAGTCGCCAATCAAAACCCCACTTCAACATACTGTACAAACGTACTTAGTTGAACATGGTGTTCCACACACCACACACATTGTCACTATTGCAGGTGCATGCGGTTCCGGCGTTGTCTGCAGGCGCCTGTGCGGCCTCGCAACCGACATCCAAGCGCGTCTTGCAGCCTCCAAGTAGCTCTTATCCCTCCTCTTTCTTCACACTCGCGCCAGTCGCTGGTAAGTTACTGAAAAATGCAACAGCAAGGAATGACACATTATGGTAGAGATAATTCTGACGTTTGCTGCATTGCAATAGCTACGAAACGCTTCGACGTGGGCGCTGGCGGCCGACGGACTGCAGCAGAAGTGGAAGGGACTGAAGCAACGAACTGTGTGGCGCTACAAGACGCTCAAGGACGTCGACACGGCCATCGTCTACAGTGACGAGAAGCAGAAGGAAGTGCATCTCAAGCCCCGCAACCGACGGCTGGACGACCCGCTGGCCTGTCACAACGTGCTGGCTGCGGCTTCCACGACCAGTCTGAATGGAATTTTGGGAGCCACATCTCCGGAGGACTCGAGTCAGTTCTGCAGAACCATGGTGGGCTTCATGCTGCATTCGTGCTCCCCATCTGAGCGGGCGAAGGTGCTCGATGTCCTCACGAAGCAGAGACTAGGGGAGATCTCTGTCGCCAATCGGGCGTTGGTTATTCGAGCGATTCAGCACTGCTTAATGTCGCCGTTGATCCGCGACAAGGCGGTGCTGCACAGTGCGGCGAAGAATGTGGTCTGCGGCACGTACGGGCTCGAACTCTCGGTCTTGAAGGAGCAGATTCATTCGGACGACGAGGCATTTATTGATGCGGCAGGACACATTGAGTTTGAAAATGGAGTGGCACCGGGTAAGATTTCGTTCCGCCGGAGTGCACACACTCAAGAAGATCCACCGCACTCGGGCGACCTCATCCAGCTCATTTTCGGCAACAAGAACATCACGGAAGTCGTTACCATGATGCAGCACATTGCAGTGGAGAGCATCAAGGTGAAGGAGCAGCAGCCGAACATGGTCAAGGTCGTGAGCGATATTGACGATACATTGTTCCCGGGGTGGATCGACAAGCGCTACCCGCTTCATATTCCATACCCAGGCGTCTCGGATCTCTTCGCTAAACTCTCACGTGGACTTGCACAAGATGCAAATGGTGACAATGTACGCCCCTCCGTCACTTTCCTGACTGCTAGACCTCGTGGTTGGTTAAGTGTCGGTCGATATCTGACCCTGCAGCATTTGAAGAGCTTGGGCGTGCCGAACGTCACGGTGCTCAATGGTTCAGTCAAGGGTCTCGTGAGCAATGAGAAAATTGCAAGCCTGAAGCTGGACAACTTCTCGCGCTTCGCAGCGTTGTTTCCAGAGTTCAAGTTTGTCTTCTTCGGTGACTCCGGTCAAGGTGATGCATTGCTTGCATCGCGGTTGCTAATGAGTTGCCCCGAGCAAGTGCTGGCCACTTTCATTCACAACGTGAATCCAATCTTCGCTCGTACGGGCGATGGTGGGCGAAAGCGGGTGTATGCTGAGTAAGTGGTTGGGCAAGCATTGATTCTTGTCATTGATATAGACACTGACCCTGTCACGTTTTGATCTGTACAGGGAAGGCGTGGAGTTTTTCGGTACATATGCTGGTGCTGCTCTTGCGGCGCACAAGAAGGACTTGATCTCTGCTGAGGATGTTTTGGCAGTCGCTAACGCCTCCGAAAAGGAACTTGAAGACATTTTATTTCTTGGGCCTGAGGCTGCCAACATGAAGAACGAAAGACGCCGCGAGCTACAGCAGGACATCGACCTCATTGAGACGTACTTGCATGCCAAGGAGGCTTGAATCACATGTAGAGCGATAGAAGAGCGTCCATCCAATGAATTGCCATGTGTCCATTTTCCACCAGTCAAAGTATCTCCATTTCGCGTCCGATGGATCGCGAGGAAGAGCGGGCGCGCATGCTGCGTCTGTGGGTGGCGCTAAGCTCCAGCGATTCTGCACGCACTTCCATTGTCACCATGCAAAAGTGCGTGACACAACTAACTCGATCCACGTTCACTACATAATTGAGCCCAACGCTAACGTTGTTTTGCTGTATCAGCACCATGGTTCATGCCGACTCACTCATCGCCAACGCTGGCCAGACTCTCTTCGCCTGCACGAACCTCACCACACCCCTGGGCACGTACAAACATGCCGTGCTGCGAGACCAAGACATCGCGCACGTGGAGCGATCGCTAACTACCGCAGAACTGCAAAAGCTCCTTGGTGACACGCAAAATGCTCGTGCATGATTCTCGACGGCCTGAAGTTGTAAGTCTGCCTTGGCAGCAACGTACATGCTTTGATGAAGGAGTCCATTCTACAACATAAAAATTACTTTCACGATACATCTCTAGCTTGGTTCATTGTACACGCTTGGCGCGGCTGCAGGCCCTCTAAAACGCATGGGCCCTCACCTCACCAAAGCATTCCGGGGAAAGTCATTACTGTCTGCATCAGCCCGTTGCGCGCGTGCGTTTGGAGAATTAAACGGCACGACGCAACGCACACAACGAGCGCAGTTAGCAGAGAGGCTGCGGACGCTGGTCCATCGATAGATACCAACACGAAGCAGCTCGGGCCGCGTCGTCGCCAGTCGAAATGGGTCACGCTCTCGTCACAGGCGAAGAATCATGCATGGCTGGGTGGAGTCCGTCTCGTTGTCGTCGGGAGACACGGTGGTTGCAGGGGCACTGCTGCTGACAGCAGAGTTGCTATTCTCCCCGCTTTCTGCGTCGCTGGTCCTGTTGCGATTGTTGCTGCGGGTCGTGGTGCTGCTCTTACCCCACGCTGATGTCGGTGCAGTACCGACCGGAGACTTGCGTACCCCCGAGAACACTGAAGCCGACTGCGGGTGAGGCGAAAGGGACGAAGACGACCCCGAGGACGACAGCGATCCGCTACTTCTGCTGACGAGGGATGGTAGACTTTCACTGACACCGTTCTCAGCGGTAGGAGCTCCAGTAGCTGCTGTCCCCTCGCCATTGCTGCTGCTGGTGTCACGTAGTCGATACAGCACGTTGTTCGACACACCCGGCCAGTCGATGATCAGGTGGCGGACGGACTGCTCCACACGAGACTGAAATCTTCGCACAAGTGCCGTTGCGACTTCTTCCGGCAGCTCCGAGCGATGCTTAAGCGCTGTCCGCTTGAGCAGGTCCACCAGTTCGGTAAACGTCAGCAACACGCCCATTTCCGCACGAGCGTGAATCACACGAACAACACCAGCCTCGTCTTCGAATGGGATGTAGTTGGGCTCGCACGGCATGTTGAGCTTGTGCTGTTGGCGTTTCTTCAGTCGGCGATGCAGGGCGGCAAAGTGCACTCCGTGCGCCTTGGCGGCGTTGCGCAGACTCATACCGTGAATGGCAACGTCCTCCATGGCGGCCTCCCACACCTTGGCTGGCACGAGATTGCTCTGTCGGTAGTTGCGGTCGCTGGCATTGCCGCTGTCCGAATGGCCAGGGTGGCTGTTGCTGCTTGCGGCGCTGGGACTTCGACGGAAGTTGTTCTCATCCCTGGTCTCGGGTTGCGCAGGGTAGAAGCGCAGGCGCCGTTGCTGCTGCTTTTGTTGCTGCACTGATCTGTTAGCAATGTCCGATCCATCGACGTCCTCCCAGCTATAGGAGGCACGCCGTTGTATAGGACTGTGTTGCAGCGGTGGCGACGAAGGCGGGGCGGCCAGTTGACGGAAGTTGCAGTTGGGGAGCCAACGCAATTGGTCTCCACGGTGCTGCTGCACCTCGAGCTCGTATTGGCGCTGCTTGTGCTCGTAGCTTCGGGTGTAGCGTTCTTGTTGCAGCTGCTGTGACGGCACGCTGTTCTTCATACTGCTGCCGTTGTTGACACTGGTTGCTATGCTCCGAGCTCGGACCATGTCGTCCACGTCGATAAAGTCGTTCTCACGCTTAAACATGGCGAGCCACCCGACGGATGGGAAGTTCGGAGGCAGTGCGCGGCGTCCGTTGCGGCCCACGATCGCGCGCACCACGTCGGCGATGTCGACGTCCGCGTAGCCCTCGAGTCGGTTGTAGCGTCCACCGGTCGTCTTGTAGTCGTCGTACTGTTGTTGTTGCAGGAACTGCTCACGAAGCACGGCCACGATCTCGTCGTTGAGTTCGGGCGTGAGCTCGCACACGGGTGGGGGAGGTGTCAACACGGCAGCAGCTACACCCGGCAGTTGTGGATTGCTGCTGCTGGAGGAGGTGGGGCTCACGAGGCGGAGCGCCAGCGGGTTAAGCCGTGGAAACACGTAGCGATCGTTGCCGGCGTTGGAGCTGCTGGCGGGGGCCGTGAAGTGGCTGTCGTCGCTGTTGATCGGGCTCGAGGACGTCCCGGACAGAGATCTGGTCGTGCTCGTCGGGCGGCGCAATTGCTGCAGCGTGTGTTGGCGAACGAGGCGGTGGAGCGCGGCCTGCTGCAGCCCGAAGGCCTGTGCAGCCTGGCGCAGCGTGAGGCGGCGCTCCACGACGGCGAGGACGGCTTGCGCCCACACGCGGTCGCTCACGGGGCTGTGCGGACTCCAGTCGCGGCGCATGCCCGGGCTGCTCATTGTATTGTTCGGACGGCTGTGCGTCTCGTTGCGTGCTTGCGGGTGAGTTGAAGAGTGAGAAGCGTGGCTGGCGTCGGCTGTTGGGGACGTAACTTTTCTTACCAGAGAACACGGAAGAAGCATGCGCCGAACGGTGTCACGGTAGGACGCCATAGACATGAATAACTGGCGCGAACAGCCCTCGGATCCGAGACGAGCGCAGTTAGCTCGCGAGAGCGCTCAAGATGCGTGAGCTGGGGGAAACAGGCAATGCTCGAAGTAGGCGGCACTTCGAACAAGAAGGATTCGACCGGGACAAATTTCTTCAACAGCAAAATCTTCCAGTGGTGGTGGGCGCGCCTCCTTTGTCCATACACACAGCCCCATGACTGCCGAGCCAAAGCCTCCTTAAGGTTGGCCCGCAGTCCGGTGCACCAAACATCTACGAGCCGAGTCGAGTGGAGCAGTGCACTGCGGAGGCTTAAGAAAGAAGGCAGAGGTGGTGACGGGTGGCGGTGGCTGACCCTTCCATGCCCGATGCGAGGCTGTATCGGAGCTGTATCGCCGGAGGCGACAGCAGCAGAGGCAAACGCGTCTTTCAGCGCGATTAGTAGAGGCAACTAGACTCCCATTGAGGCGCCTGCAGTCGATGCATGCATCAAGCTACCGCAGGGCTCGCCCATCAGAGACGCACGTGCGCGCCGGGAGTCATCCGTGGACGTTGAGTGTCGAACCGCGGTTAAAACAAGCGACGCCTTTGTTCCGCTTACAATATTGTTAACGGCTAAAACAGGCGACTGTTGTCATGCTCACAATATTGCTAAACACAACTGTTTTGTGGACAGTATTGTGTGCGCAAAAATATTTGCCTTACGACCGACCAGGTGAGTATTTTTAAGCGAACAACGAGACACGTCCTACCTGAAAGCATACAGACATCAGGTGTAGCGTCTGTAAATGACTGCAACGCTAACTTCAACTTGTTTCGCAGCTGTTCGCCGGAGACCTCGTTGTCAACGAAAAGCTGGGAAGGGAGATGACGGATGCGGAATCCGTGCCTCTTTGCACGGATAGCATCTCGGAAACAGAAAGGAGTCTCGTGTGGTGACTATCTCTTTTTGTGCCAAACATAATGATGCTGGATGATCATATACTACGTACTTGTACAGTAGTTACGTTCGGTAGGTGTTCATCAATTCAATGCGATGAAGGGAGATGACGAATGGTGAATCTGCGAAGCATCTTCAGATTGAAAGCCTGGTATACTGCAAACGAGGCCCTTGCTCAGGATATACTATAACCTTGGACAGCTTCGCATTCAGGAATGTTACCTGTGCTGCATTTTGATGTACTGCAGGCCGACGCTCTCTATCCAGATGCGTTAACTTCGCATCGTTGGAATTGCGTGGCGTCACGCGCGGCCGATGCGACGGGGTCAGTCTGGGCGACAGCCCAGACTACACACCGATACGAGACTCCTTTCTGTTTCCGAGATGCTATCTGTGCAAAGAGGCACGGATTCCGCATCCGTCACCTCCCTTCCCAGCTTTTCGTCGACAACGAGGTCTCCGGCGAACAGCTGCGAAACAAGTTGAAGTTAACGTTGCAGTCATTTACAGACGCTACACCTGATGTCTGTATGCTTTCAGGTAGGACGTGTCTCGTTGTTCGCTTAAAAATACTCACCTGGTCGGTCGTAAGGCAAATATTTTTGCGCACACAATACTGTCCACAAAACAGTTGTGTTTAGCAATATTGTGAGCATGACAACAGTCGCCTGTTTTAGCCGTTAACAATATTGTAAGCGGAACAAAGGCGTCGCTTGTTTTAACCGCGGTTCGACACTCAACGTCCACGGATGACTCCCGACACGCACGTGCGTATGGGCGAGCCCTACGGCATGCATCGGCTACAATGGGATGCCTGCTGAAAGACGCGTTTGCCTCTGCTGCTGTCGCCTCCGGCGATACAGCTCCGATACAACCTCGCATCGGGCATGGAAGGGTCAGCCTCCACACGTGCTCGACTCTAGTCTGCACGTATACGTGTGCACCGGTCTGCCTTCTACTGCGAAGCCATGTACCACAACAATGGTACTATTTCTCCCTGGATTTTCTGCAGCATTTTCACCAATCAACCCATTGATTAATCCGCCACCTTCAAGATCGCTTCTCCGCCATGTACACCGCCGCTGCGCCTCCCCTCGGAGCCGTGCGACCCCCAACCTCATCCGTGGAGCTGTCGCTGAGCGCCAAGAGCCTCAAAGACCGCGACCTCATCTCGAAATCCGACCCGTTCGCCGTTCTCTACGTGAAAAGTACGTACCACCAGCTTGTCTTCTCCCCATTCTCCATCTCAACTCCCTCTTTCCCCCCCTTCAGGCGGCGCGGGATGGACCAAAGTAGGCAAGACGGAGGCCAAGAAGGACGACCTGAACCCCTCCTGGGCCAAGCTCTTCCTCGTCGAGTATCACTTCGAGTCCGTGCAGCAACTTAAAGTGGAAGTGTATGACCAAGACAGCTCGTCCCCCGACAAGCTTAAGGAGCAGGACTTTATCGGCGGGGCAGAGTTCACTTTGGGACAGTTGATGGGGGCTCCAGGACAGAGTGGCTCCTTCTTGCTCACTCGGGGCAAGAGCTCGTCCAAGCACCAGGGCTCACTGCTGGTGAAGGCAGAGGAGACCAAAGCGTCCAGCGAGGCGGTGCGTCTCCGCTTCTCCGCCTCGGCACTGGCCAATATGGACGGCATGTTCAGCAAGAGTGACCCGTTCCTGGTCATTAGTCGTCTGAGGGAGGACGGCGCGTCCTGGACGCAAGTTCACAGGACGGAGACCATCGACAACAATCTGAACCCGAACTGGAGACGCTTCGAGCTACCTCTGCAGCAACTTTGCAATGGTGACCACCGCCGCCCTTTGCACTTGCAGGTCTTTGATGAAGACAGGGGTGGCAAGTCGGAACTGATTGGGCAAGTGCAAACTACTTTGGAGGAAATCCTGGGGAAGCGAGGCACGAACTTTGTTCTGCACAACGAAGCGCTGCAGAAGAAGAAGGGCAAAAAGTACACGAATTCAGGACTTCTTGTGGCTGCGGAGGTGGAGATCTACCGAGAGCATACCTTCATCGATTACCGTGAGTCTTGCTTCAAAATGCGCTTGCCCTGCTTTCATTTTAACAGTTGATTCTTGTTTCTGCTCTGCGTCAGTTCGCGGTGGCTTGGAAATGAACCTGATTATCGGGATTGACTACACGGCGTCCAACGGGCCTCCGAATGACCCGCGCAGGTACGATACAGCTCGATGTTATGCCTGATCAATATTGGAGTTTGTGATCTAAGCTTCATTTTTTTGCGGGCAGCCTTCACTTTATCGATCCGCGTGGACCTAATCAGTACCAGCACGCGATTTCGGCAACCGTGTCCATTTTACAAGAGTACGATGCGGATAAGCAGTTCCCGGTCTATGGGTTTGGCGGGATCCCACCTGGAGCGTATGATGTGGACCATTGCTTTCCGTTGAACTTGAACCCATCGAACCCGGAGGTTTCGGGCTCCCAGGGTGTGCTCCAGGTAACTCGTTTGGTCTTCGTGGTCGCCTTTGAGCTAAACTTGCTGAACTAACATCGCCACTATGCTTATGGCAGCTCTACACTTCTTCTCTTGGACATATCCGCCTTCACGGTCCGACCTTCTTCGCCCCGTAAGTGATCAGCACCACAAACAGATTTGCATTTTTGAGACTAACACTGATATCGTTCTTGTCTAAGACAGACTCATCAATCAATCCATGAGAATTGCTGCTCAGCTGAATGATCCCCGCAAGCAGAAATACTTCGTGCTACTCATTATCACGGGTACGTGCGTTGATGCAGTAAACGTTCGGCGGTGCCATTGTGTACATGTTGACTAAATGTCGAATCTTTCTCGGTATAAAGATGGTGCGATCATGGACATGCAAGGGACCATTGATGCACTGGTTGAAGCCTCCCACACAACCCCGCTTTCGGTAAGTACATTCGTACGGTGACGTTTTGATGCACTGCTAACCTACCTCGCTTTATGGGATCTGTAGATTGTGATTATTGGCGTCGGACCTGCTGACTTTTCATCCATGGTCGCGCTTGATGGAGACGGAGGAAAGCTGCGTGCGAGTAACGGACGTGTGTCTGCCCGTGACATGTACGTCCTTCTCTATACTGCTCTGCTCATAGCCTGGTATATTAACGCTGTGCATTCCAGTGTTCAATTTGTGCCGTATAAACGCTTTGTTGGACACCCAGACGCTTTGACACGAGAGACGCTGGCCGAAATCCCCCACCAGTTGTGCCAATACATGAAAGTGCGGGGTGTCCCTCCTAATGCAGCACTGCCACCTACGTACAATCTGTTTGCCGAACCAACGGGAGCTGTGCCAGACGCCCCAGCCTCAGCTTCGCAGGCTCAAACTGCAGTGGTCTCTCCACCAGGACAGGCGCAGCATCCTGCTCAAGTTCAACAGCAACCAGGACCCCACGGCCAATACCTGCAACAGGGTAATCAGCCTCAACAGGCTTACCCACCACAGCAGGGAAACCCGCCCCAACAAGGCTACCTTCCGCAGCAAGGCTACCCACCGCAGCAAGGCTACCCACCGCAGCAAGGCCAACCACCCCAGCAAGGCTACCCACCGCAGCAAGGCCACCCACCCCAACAGGGCTATTCAGCTCAGCAGGGTTATCCGGCCCAACAGGGATACCCTCCCCAGCAAGGCTATCCACCGCAGCAGGGCTACCCGGCTCAACAAGGATATCCTCCCCAGCAGGGTTACCCTCCCCAGCAAGGTTACCCACCCCAGCAAGGCTACCCTGCTCAACCGGGCTATCCGGCCCAGCAGGGCTACCGTGGCTAAGCATGTGGTGTGTAGCTGCTTTTCGTGGCATTTTTGATAGCGATCGGTGCTAAGCAGGCTGTTCACACTGCAACTTCATGAAGTCCCATTTTTTTCGTGTTCAAATATTCGCTGCGCTTTTGGCTATAGGAACTGCTTCAACAGTTGTCTCTTGTATCTCCACGCCTCCGATTTCGACGAGGACAATTGGTCATGCAACTTTTTGATTTCTTGTTGCAGCGATCGCATCGATTTTTCATCATTTCCTGCATTGTTGGAATCGCTTGCTGAGGTATTACCACCCGAAGTCAATGATCCACATGCGTGCTGACGCCACCGATGAAAGTATGATGCCGTTCGCTTTACCTGTACCAAAACCATCATATCAAGTGTTATCAAAGATGACCAAAAACAAAAACTTTAGGTGAAGTGGAGAGGCGACGAACCGTGGTCTGATCAATAACGTGGCTAATTCGTTCGACAGCTATCATGCGGTTCCAGCACGAAAGCGCTTGGGATTGAAAGGTGTGCGCTTGTAGTTGACGAACTTGTGATCTCCAGTTGTTGAAGCAGGCGAGCTTTTTGCGCGACTCGAGGTGCAATACGATGCGATGCATGTGTAGCACGGCGTTTAGGCGCAGAATTTTAGTGTTCGATGCTTGTATTTTCCAACGGCACAAAAGCTCCTTGGCGGCTTGGTTCAATTTTCCGTGCCGAATGAGAAGAACCCTCTTAAGTGCTTCAAAACGGCGAGTGCGTATCTGCTCCAGCTGCATGCGCACAAGTACTTCGTCCAGAGTCCCAATCGAAAAATCACTCTCCACGGGTTTGTGCTGTCTCGGTACTCCAGTGGCAAACTCAGTCTGTGACTGGAGGTAAGCAACTCGTTGATCGATTTGTGAGCGTTGCAGTGCGTGCTTCATCTCCAGTCTAATGCTGTAGCGATCTTCGTTCATCGCACTCTCCTGTTCCTTTGCTCGAACAGCTTCGTCATGGCGCCACTCATTCAAGCGACGTTCGCATTCCAGCTTCATGTGCTCAACAACGTTGGAGTAGTCGAGCTGTGCTTCATGAAGTGCCAGGGATACAGCCATCTTTTGGCGTTCTGCTGCCTGCTCCTCTGTTAATTCAAGCTTCTGACGTAGGAGCTCAATATCGCGCTTGTACTTTTCGATCCGTTCACCAAAGTCCAATGTGCCATCAAGGAAAATGTCGGTTTGCAAACTTCCTCGCGGAGTTAGACTCTTGGGGGTAGGAGGTAGTAGACTTTGACTGGTAGCATCTGCCCTTGATGCCTGTAGAGAGCTGAGCTTGAAAATTGCACTTTGACGTGCTCGCTCAGCATCCTCGTAACGATTCTGAGCTTCTTCGAGAAGTGCAACAAGAGAAGCCATCCGCTCGCGCTCACTGGCCTGAAGAGCTAACACGACATCCTTTTCCTGTCGAAAGGCATCGCTCGCGTTCAAGGCGTCTTTCAGAGAGGCCTCAAGCATAGCGACGCGCCGTTCAGTAGCTTGAAGTTCTATTTGCTGACTTGCTTCATGGTCTCGAAGCAACTGCACCTCGCTTTCCAGTTCATGTTTCTCCTGTTCAAGTCGCTGAATGTACTGGCACAACTCCGAGGTCCCGTCTCCATCGCTCGATGCTCCATCGTCTTCGTAGATGAAGCTGTCGGTATCGTCTTCAAGAACGGGAAGATTCGGACTTCTCAAACGCGACGTCTTCAGCTCTGCATCTCCCATATCGATCTTGCTCGATGCAGCAGAACCGAGTCCCGATGAATTCATGAGCTATGGGGTGACGATATTGACCTTGGAGTGAGTCGCCCCGTTTCAAAACGGCCCTCAGCTTTATCTTGGCGCAGACCACTACGTTGGAAGTGTTTTGCTTCAAATAGCGCCGGGCAATGACCAAACGGAACAAGCAGAAGGCGAGGCACATGTTCAAGCTCCCGTTGACACGTAACCTCTTGTCTTAGGAGGCTGGAAGACCAGCAGGATATATTGGTTTTGAACTCAGAATTCGAGGATGAATCCGTAAGCCAAAGCAAGTGGTCATTTCTCACTTCGCGAAAACTGTAGGGAGCGACAATAAAGGGGTTTGAGGCTCCACTCTCGACGGTAGCTCCAGCTAGCTGCATTCAACATGGGCTGCATGAATTCGGTACCGAATCAAGTGGGGCAAACTTTTGACCCAGTCATCGTGAGCGATGATGCTGTCGGTGAGTTTCTGCACTGTTGCTTGCTCTGCTCTCGCGACTTGTTAATGAAGCTATGCTTGCACTTCACTGACAGAACGCAAAATGAGTATCCTCCTACGTGAAAAGCGCAAAGCAGCCATGCGTCGTGGTGACATTTTCGGCGAAAGCGTCCAATTTGACACGCCACTGGAACTCAAAAGCGTGGTAAAATCAGCAGAATCAACCGGGATCATTCGCCAAGCGCTGCTCAACAACTTTCTCTTTTACACGATCGGTCACGGTGACATCGACGCCATCGTCGATTTCATGTCGGAAAAATCGGCCTGTGCCGGTGAAGTTATCATCAATGAGGGCGACACAGGCGATTTCTTCTACGTCGTTGAGACCGGTTTGTTCTCCATTTCAGTGCAGGGCAACGTTGTCAACACGGTACAGCGTGGAGCTACATTTGGTGAGCTTGCCCTGGTGTACAATTGCCCACGCACTGCGACTGTTACCTGCTCGCAGTCTGGTCGATTGTGGGCTCTCGACCGCGTCACTTTCCGCCGGTTAGTGGCTCGCATCCAGTCCGAGCAGATTGGCGAGTGCAAAAATGCACTACGCAAGGTATCCTTGTTGAACGCTTTAACCGAGGCCCAATTGAGCCAGCTTGCCGAAGCTTCTCAATTTGTCAAGTTCACGAAGGGCGATCGAATCATCAAGAAGGGTGAGAGGGGTAACGTCTTGTACATCATCAAGAGTGGTGCCGTCGTTTGCACCGATGTGGGCGACAGCCACCGCATGGAATCCGTGCGGCTGACAGAAAACGATTACTTTGGTGAACGTGCGCTCATGACACACGAGCCCCGTGCTGCAAATGTGACTGCGGAGACGGATGTGACTTTGATTGCTCTTGATCGGCAAGCCTTCGATGACCAGCTAGGAAGTCTTCGGGAGGTGATCGATCACAACATGAGCATGCGCGTCCTCCAATCTATCCCGATGCTGAAAGTCTTAACGCCGTCGGAGAAAGAAAAACTCTTCTTGGCACTGGAACCAATTTCGTTTGCTGACGGGGAGTTTGTGATCAAGGAAGGAGATCACGGGACAACCTTTTATATCATCAAGAACGGCTCCGCTGTAGTCGCTAAATCCATCACGAACACCAATGAAAATGGCGAGTCCACCGCGGAAAAGAGGCAAGTAGCCACTTTGTCAACTGGTACCTTCTTCGGTGAGATGTCGTTATTGCACGGCGAACCACGACAAGCTGACGTTGTTGCCAACGGGAATTTAGAGTGCCTTTCACTCGACCAAGCCAAGTTTGTGGAGTTGCTGGGTCCTATCCAAGAAATCCTGAATCGTGAAGCTGAGGAACGTATGGCCGCTTTGAAAATGCAGGAGCAGCGACAAATCAAGCTCGACGATCTCGAGGTGCTACGTACACTAGGTTCTGGAACGTTTGGCCGCGTAAAACTGGTTCGGCATAAGCCGACGGGATCTGCATATGCATTGAAGGTGCTCAACAAAGCTTCTGTCGTGGCCTACAAGCAGCAAAGGAATGTGGTCAACGAGAAAACAATCATGGCACAATGCAACCACCCATTCCTTCTCAAGCTGTTCACAACATACAAGGATGCGACAAGACTTTACCTGCTCATCGATTTCGTGCAAGGTGGAGAGCTGTTCACCTACTTGCACTCCACACCATCGTCACCTGGCCGTCTCCCGAACGACCACGCGCGATTCTACGCAAGTCACGTGCTCATGGCGCTGGAATATCTTCACGAGCGATGCATTGTGTACCGCGACTTGAAACCCGAAAACCTGCTCATCGACCCGCAGGGCTACCTCAAGGTGGTAGATTTTGGCTTTGCAAAAATTGTAGACGACCGGACGTACACACTGTGCGGCACGACTGAGTACCTAGCTCCCGAGCTGGTATTAGGTAAAGGCCACAATCGCGGCGTGGACTACTGGGCGCTTGGCATTCTGATCTACGAGATGGTTGTCGGCCACTCGCCCTTCGCGGGCTCCAGCCAAGTTGACCAAATGCAAATATGCCGCAACATCGTCAAGGAGAAGATCGAGTTTCCGGGTTGGGTGAGCTCATCTTGCCGCGATATCATCTTGAAGTTGCTTGAGCGTGATCTCACCAAGCGCTTGGGCCTGACTCATGGCGGTGCACGAGCCATCCGCTCGCATGCTTGGTTCGCCAAGCTGGACTGGGATGCCATGCTGCAGAAAAAAGTGCCCGCTCCATACCGACCCAAGCTCGCCGACCCGCTCGACGCCTCCAAGTTCGAGGCAATCAACGACCACGATGACGAAGCCCCTGCATACAGATCAGAGGGATACGAATGGGACAAAGACTTTTAAGTCAAATCGGTAATACCATAATATAGATTGCAGTAACTGCAGCATCCAGCGTGCTTCTGTCCAACAAAGGCATGCCGCAAAGCAAAACACATTGTTTAGTTCTTTTTCTTCTTGGCACGAACCTTTTTCTTGGATGGTTTCTTCATGGACAAGGGGTTCGGTCCCTTTGCACGTTTCTTCATGAGTCGCTGCTGTTCTCGCTCGTCCCCCTCTTCACCCTCCTGCATCTGTTCCAGTTTGCGCTTTTCGTTGACATTGAGCTTGGCCATATTAGCCTTCTCCTCCTGGCGCACAATAGCGAGCGTGGCCCGCGAGATCTCCTCGAACACCAGCACGGAGCGGTTCAAGTAGAGGAGTGGCACGCCCGGCACCAGCCGCAGCGCCTTGCGAAGCTCCACCTCCTGCGTGCACACGACGAACTTGCGGTCGTTCTTGTCTCCGATGATGCTCTGGATGCTCTTGGACACGTCCACGGGCGTCTTGTCGTCCTCCTGCTGCAGGTCGTAGGCCTCCGCGACTTTAAACGTCTTGGCCAAGTCGTAGGCTTCCTTGGTGGCGTCTCCCAGCATCTTCAGCTCCTCCAGCGCCGCGCGAGGCACGTACAACTCGCACTCGTGCGGCTTGACCTGCAGATACTTGGGCACGCGCTCCCGTACGTCCACCTTCATCTGCACGCACATGGCGATGAAGTTCCCGTCCAGCAGCACCTTGTACGGAGGCTTGATGCCGCACAGGAAGTGGAACTGGCGCAGCGCCTTGCGGATGCCCTTGGCGCGCAGGTACCGCATCGTCTACTGTGTGCTTGCCAGTCGATTCAAAAGTGAGAGTGATGGCCACTGGCCACACTCGGTTTGACTATGGCTGGAAAATACACGAAATGATTGGATGAAAAGGAAGGACGTTATCTTGAAGCGGCGTGAAGGTTATAGTTGCTGTTGCCTTTGGTCAACTTGGCAAGGATGGCGAGTATTAACGAGGAAACGAGACAGAAACTGGCGGAGTATCGAGCGTCGTTGGCTCCGTGGCTTTTTGCGGAGGACTACACGGCACTTCCGAGGCAGCTGCGACTCGGCGTCGTGCACTTGCTGTCCGAAGCTCTTACCACAGCGGATTCACCTCACACTAGGTGCAGATCGCAGTGCAGTAGTGTATTGCAGTGGTGTATATTTGCGGCTGATGGTTCGTTGTTGGTGTTGTGAATATCCCAGCGATCATGTGATGGAGGACACGCTCGCGTTGGCGAGTCATGGAACACAATATTTAGCCTCCCACCCCCATGATAAGTGCTCGTCGGAGAGGATAGAGAGGCATAAGAGCTATCGGGATAAGGAGCGACGACAATTAGATGCAACTGCAGCGAACTTGGTGCTCACGTGGCGATGCCAGCGGTTCCCGACGCACGCAATGCCGCCATTAGAACTCAAGACCAGTGAGTACCTCATACGTGAAGTGCAAGCGATGCAGAAAGCTGCAAGTTCATCCACACAAGAAGTTGCAGAGGTGAATGAAGAAGTTCTACGTGGGGAGATTAAGCGCTACTCGAAAACGTTGCGACGGAGGGTCGAAGTGCGGAAGCAAGAATTGGTGCGCGAGCTGCAACGTCAACAACGAGAGCAACTGGAGCTTAGAGACAGGAAGAAGTTGGGATTCCGCAAGGGCTGGGCGCATCTAATGTAATGCAGCAACAATGTAGGAGGCTTCAAGGCTGCGTTGATGCAATGATGTCCCTTAATGATGACTGTATTTCATGTAAAAATCACCACATAATGACACTCCTTCGATCGATCCATTTTTGAAACCCATTTCAAGTCATATCAAGGACGGGTGTCATTAATACCAAGTACTTGATACTTTAGTTCGTGACCCCCCACCAATCGCGTCATTCGATACTTAGCAACTTCCATGGAGACCCCCGCCGCTTATCCGACCGTCGACGCCGCTGCCAATGGCCCCAGCACCGACGCTGCAGACACTGGAGGCTCCACCCCCGCCGTACTCACGACCAAGACGCCACTGGAGCGACTGAACGAGGCGGTGGACAAGAATCCGCTGGACTTCAACTCGTGGACGGGCCTCCTGACACTCGTCCAGAGCGAGGTACGAGGCCCAGACGGCTCTATATGTTGCTTAGAGTATGTAGATGTGTTAATGATTTCTTTATTGTGTGGGTGACAGACTGCTACGCCTCGAGAGACGGTGGAAGCCACGTTCGACCGCTTTTTGGCCGAGTTCCCGCTGTGCTTCGGCTACTGGAACAAGGTGCGACGCTGCAATACATTTGGACTATTAGGAAATGTGGTGCTAATACTCATAATCTTGTTGCAATTTTGTGTACAGTATGCTTTATACGAGTACGGACTTGGGAGCAAGACTATGGAGGACGGCATGGGAACTGTGGCGACGCTTGAAGAGGCCAAACAAAAGGCCCGTGACGTGTACGAACGAGGCGTTGTGGCAGTGCGATACAGCGTGGACATGTGGATGAAGTACTGCGAGTTTCTCATTCACATGGTGCACTGCCCCGCTGACGAAACACGACCGTACGTGTTTTCATCTATTGCTAGGGGTAAAAAGCGTTGTCACTGGATCTAATAATCTGACCGGTTGTTCTTGTGCGTTGCTATAGGATAATTGAGAGGGCCATCGAGGCGTGTGGAGCTGATCCCATGGCTGGCCCGCTCTGGGAACTCTACATCCAGCTTGAGACTGTCAATGTAGGTCACGTCTCAGGATTTTCTCGTGTAATCTTTAGTGTTCTAATGTGCGTTTGTTTGTTTGGTGTTTAGAATGAGATGTCACGTCTCAACCAGGTTTTCAAGCGAATCATGCACATGCCGCTGCGCAACCTCGAGGAATTTTGGGAGAAATATAATCAGTTTGTACTGGCGCAACAACTGCAGGCACTTGCTACGCCTGAGGAGCAGAAGGCCTTAGCAGGTGATGGAGACGAGCTGATGGACGAAGGTTTGCTGCGTGTTAAGATCGTGAACGCAGTGGAGGCTGTGAAGAACAAGACAATGGAGGATATCTATCGCCGTCAGGCTTTTGAAGCTGGAATTGACCGAAGCTACTTCCACGTGACGCCAGTGACTGAAGCTGCGATGAAGAACTGGCACAGTTACTTGGAGTTTGAAGAAGCTGCAGGCAATGATGCTCGCTGTCAGACGTTGTACGAGCGCTGCCTGATCTCATGTGCGAACTACGAAGAGATTTGGCTGCGTTATGTTGCTTGGAATGAAAAGGTGCGTGGATTTGAAGCTGCCGATGCTGTGTTTCAGCGTGCGGTGACGATCTTCCTCAAGTACCGAGCCTCGATTTACTTGGAATACGCAGCGTTCCTGGAATCCCACGAGAAGCTACAGAGGGCCCAAGACACGTACATGAGGGTGCTCTCAGATGTTGCACCTAAACTCGCGGAAGGATTCCTGCACTATTGCAACTTTGAAAGAAGACGTGGTGATGTTGAGACGGCTAAGATGTGGTACGAACGCGGAATGGAGACAGTTGAGAACGAGGCAGAAGTGTATGGCTACATTGCTGTCTCGTATGCCACGTTCCTTCACAAGACGATTGGGGATTTATCATCAGCTCGTGGGGTTTTTGAGCGCGCGGTGCAGAAGCACAGCGAGTCAGCATTGCTTTGGCTCAATTACATTCACTTCGAGATTAATGCAGGTGGAACTACCGCAGAGTTTGTGCCTCGGGTGAGCCGCGTGTATGATCTTGCGCTTGAAGACACGTGCAGTCTCAGCATGGACGAGAAAAATGATTTATGGTTCCAGTATGTGGAATTTGTGGAGAATTACGCCAGCAGTGTCGCTAAAGTGCGTGAACTGCGCAAGAAGGAAATGAATTGGAAGCTCAAGAATGCTCAGTCCCGTAACCGCACAGTCAAGGTGCTCACCTTTCAGTCTGGCTGGGAGGGGGATATTGGTGGGTATAGCTCCAACGTTGACCCAGGAATGAAGCGTCCACGATACACAGCCCCTCAGACGTCGGCTGTCCTAGCAACACCTGCAGTGGCAGCGACTGCGGTGACACCGACTACGGCAACAACAGCAGCGGCCTATTACCAAGGCTACCAGGTAAACTCTCCTTTTTCATTTCCCCCGATGTGCTTTCGTTTAGTTAATTGTGATTTCGGACTGGGCTGCAACGTGAGCTCCGGAAGAAGAAGCTTGCATGGGCTTGTCAGTCTGCTACGGAAGGAAGCGACTGACCCCGTGTCCTTCTTTCGACCGGAAAATCTGCTCGTAGTTGCTGCGCACGTGTTGCGATGAGATGAGGATGCAGAAGGGAGCCATTTGACAGGAGTTGCTTTGCATGCATTCTTTATGTTTTGGTTTAGAGAAAGCATTTGTTTAGGGGGACGTGTTGATGTTTTAACTTTACTGACTTGTGTGCTCGTCCTGTGTTAGGGATATGGAGCTCAAGCCCAGGCTTACTCGCAAGCTGATGCTACTATAGCTGTGGCTGGACAGCAAAGTTACTCGCAAGCCCAATACGCTAGCTACTATCAGCAGTAGATAGCGATCGAGGACGCAAGTGAAAGGCAAAATTCTCTGGCGTTCCAGCTAGTTGCCATGTAGAGGGTAGTAAAGCACGATGAAACCCCGTGCAAAATGCACGTAAAACAAAAAGAGCACGCGGCTTGAATTCATTCGGTTCGCCACCACTACCTATCTACTTTCCGATCATATCTAACGCCTGCTTGCTCTTGAGAGTTTGCACTTGTGAGAGATGCACAAGCCGCAGTTTGGACAGCTCTTTCTGAATCCCGGCCAGCGCTGTCGGATTCACAAGACGGCACTCAGCATAGCGCTGCTGAAGGACCTGGATTTCTCGATACTGCTGCTGCATCAGACGGTGGAGCTGAAACGAGTGCTCCATCTTAATCTGCTCGGCTGATCTGGATCCCCGGAGAGCTTGCGCATTGGCGCCATTTTGAGAAGCCCGATTAATTTGGTTTGGCACAAGCCGACTTCCTGCGGCTGCAAGCTGTGCTTGCATCTGTTGCAGTTGCTGAGTCGCTTGAGACTGCTGCTGAGCCGTTGGGCGGGCAACAAGGGCCAGCGCATTAAATGGGACCTGGAAAAGCGCCTCGTGCTCGTCAATATAGACGGAATAAAGCTCCTGCCCGTAGATCTGCGGGGCCGCTACGATCCGTCCCGTCTTGCCGGCCAGGTTTCGAGCCCCACACGCAACCAAGTCGGCTGTATTCTGTATCAAGCCGAAATAACACAGCAATTAGCTTTCGAGCCACGTACAGAGTCCCATCCACGCTTTGCTTCGCAGCCTACCCGGATAAGCACTGTTGTCCCTACTACAAAGTCCGCGCGTTTCGGTGCCTGCTGCTGCAGTTGTGCGTTCTTCATCTGCTGCTGGTGGAGTTGAATCTGCGCTGCAGTCATCCGACCCGGCGTGCTCGCCGCCACGGAGGATGTTACAGTGGGCGTCGCCAACGTCGTAGACGGGATCACGGACGACGTCGAGGGCGCTGCTGCAATCTTTTGTGCTGGTTTAGCAGCCAGCGGCTGCGATCTCGGCAGCATGGCCTGCAGCGACAGCACCGCTGCAGGATTGAACGTGGGCGTAGGGATCGCCGCCGGTCTCGAGACGTACATCGAGTTGGTAGCTAAAGGTTTGACGCCACTGCTGAGTGTCATACGTTTCTTACGACTCAGAACCGCTTCGTAGCCCTTGTAGGCCACTTTGGCTCTCCGCTTGAGGTTGTACGTCCTGCAATGACACAAATGTAGCCATGTCAGTGAGGTTTCAATCGGAGACTACAGAGTGGAACGTACCGAAGCTTTGTGAGATCTTCGTTGGCCTGCACCACGTCCGCTACGTGGCCAAAGTATTGCGCAGCATTCTTGGGCTCTGCAGCCGCCGTACGACGCGTCACGAGCCCCTGCAGGTGGCGCTGAGGCGTAGCAGACACACTGGCGCTGGGCGTGGCCAACATTGCAGAAAAGACTAAATGTGTGAAAAAACTAAATTCGTACTTTGCATATTGCTGTACGGTACTCGTTCCAATGTGTGATCTTTTTGAATCGAATCTATTCGCCTTTGAAGCAGAGTCTTCCTCTCCTTCCTCTTGCACTGTAGACGACAATGAGTGACGGGACCAAGCTGATCGCAGTTATCGGAGACGAAGACACCGTCACGGGCTTCATCCTCGCGGGGATTGGCCACCGGACGGCCGAGGGAACCAACTTCCTCGTCGTCAAGCCAAGTAAGTTCCAATTGTCCTTGAAGGGGTTTTACATGTTGAAATCTACTGATATGGTGAGTATGATGTAGCCACACCGATCTCTGCCATTGAAGCCAGCTTCCGGACGCTCTCCAACCGTGACGATATCGCCATCATCCTCATCAACCAGCACGTACGGGCAGTGACTCTTTTGGGTGTCCAAGAGCTGCAACGAGATATTTAACGTTATTAACCTCACTTTTATTATCTATGTCGTAGGTCGCGGAGGAGATCCGCCATCTTCTCAACACGTACGAGAAGACCATCCCTACGGTGCTGGAAATCCCGAGCAAAGACTCGCCCTACGACCCTTCTAAGGATTACATCATGAAGCGCGTCAACCTCATGCTGGGCGAGTCTTGAGCTGGTTTTATCTCTCCACGCCTCGCGGCGTGCGTGGTAGTGCTGCAAGACGGTAGCGAGTTGTTTTTACTTGTGTAAGGCACGTGTTCTCTATCGCGCGTACCATCCAAAATGATTTTTTGAGCTGTCGTGTTCATTCTGCTTTGATGGAGAACTGATGCACGACTGAAAGAACCAGAGCTCACGTAGCTTGCAAATCAATAGATGCACTATTACACGGCGGCGGCCTCTCTTCTCTCTCTCCTATCTCTTCAACGCTTCGTCCTTATTTCCAGGGGGCAGACAATCTTCCGCACGACCCCACGAGTAGGCAGCACGGCAGGACCGTCTTGAGGCGACGTAGTGCAGTGGCCTACTTCTGTTTCTGCAACGTGGCTGACAGCCAGTCCAGACCCTCGTACAGACCGTCGCCCGTCGTCGCGCAACAAGCCTGGATGAACCACTGGCGGTGGCGAAGGCCGTGCAGACCCAGCTTGTCCGTCATCTCCGCCGCACTCATCGCGTTCGGCAGATCTTGCTTGTTGGCGAACACCAGCAGCACAGAGTCCCGCAGCTCGTCCTCGTTCAACATGCGGTGCAGCTCGTCACGAGCCGCGTCCACACGGTCGCGATCGTTCGAGTCCACCACGAAGATCAGACCCTGTGTGTTCTGGTAGTAGTGGCGCCAGAGCGGACGGATCTTGTCCTGACCACCCACGTCCCACACCGTGAAGCTAATGTTCTTGTACTCCACCGTCTCCACGTTGAAACCTGGCGATAAGAAGAAGAAGACCAACACAAAAGAAGAGTTAGCATAACTACTCGTTCAGGTATATAGGGGATGAACAAAGGAGACACTAGAGAGAGATCTTGATCCTGTTCACTTTTCCTGACGTCTCCATCTCCGTACAGAGTGAAATTCAAGACGGAGACAGTCTAGGCCGTCCAGATCCAGAATCTCTTGTGTCCTTTAGACGCTGTAGAACGTACCGATGGTGGGGATGGTCGTGACCACCTCGCCCAGCTTGAGCTTGTACAGGATGGTGGTTTTACCGGCGGCGTCGAGTCCGACCATGAGGATACGCATCTCCTTCTTGCCGAAAAGGCGTTCAAACACGCGCGAGAAGGCCATACCCATGGTTGCTGCTTCTTGTTCACTAACACTTCGACTCTCTCTGCTTCCTTTCGACCGTCGACCGCTCTTGATAAAGCGTCGGGAATTCTCAAAGTGAGCTTAGCTGGCCCTGCCGAAAGAAACGCCCCCTTTTTCTTTGCCCTCCGACCCACCCGCCTGGACACCTCGATAAATTGATACAAATCAAAAGTATATCAAATGGAAGGGAAATACGTAACAAACAGGCTTATACTTGTTTTGCAGTAGTGGAACCAAACGCCTAGTTATTCACGTTATACAAGTTCTGAATTGACCATTAAAGGACGAGATGAGCAACACGCACGTACGGGGATCAAACTAAGTCTGGAAGATTGTAGTAGCGTTAATACATATATTTCTCTCGCATGGCGAGCTGCAACAACACGACCTCCACAATCATGGCGTGGCTCGGTGGTAGTCTCTGCACCTTTACTCTTCGGTACTACTCCATACCACCGTCCACTGAAGTGCACCTCCTCACGACTGATACTGTCCTCTTTCGTTTTGGCCATTAAACTTCGGCGCACTGACGGATGTGAAGCCCCGGCATATCATACGTGCCATTCTACTCAGCGAAAGAGGTAAGCAGGAGCCATGCGTGTTCGTTTTGAAACACAATATATAGGTTAGGTAGACTCTGGCACCATACCCAGACTACCAGTACATGAATCACTTCACATAGTTCGGTAGTGAAACCCACTGTATGTGTGTGTCAACTGGATGGTTCACCTTCACAAAGACAACGATTTGTATCCAGTCCTATCCTCTCTTTATCTGTAGCTCTTGCAACGCTTGTGGATATCGTGATCTTCCAACGCGCAAGCGTTCGCACTGCTAGTCTAACGTTACAAGTATTTTTGATGAGATCCTGTCTGCACTATCAGCTTACCGAGGTATCAGGTTTTCAGATGGAACCCGCGCCCAGACCCGCCAACCCGGCCCGAACCAGATGGCTGCGGAATGCCGCGTGGATGTCACGCTGACTTGGGTCGGTGGCATTGGTCACCTTGGTGGCGAAGCTATTCACGGGCCCCATGCGGTGGCGGACGTTAGTTGGTGGACCTTACCCCTTCCCTTAACGATGTAGTCTGTGGTAAGGTCAAAATGCTGGCGGTCTTTTGCACTTCAAGCCCCAGCCAAGTGGAAAATCTGTTGCACTTTAGAGCAGAGGAAAGCCCATTGCGCTGACAGCTCCTGACGTGGAGACCAGCAACAGAAGAAACGGACACAATGAAGAGGGTCCTTCCCATCCGTAGCATTGTCTACGTAGAGCCCAAACAAACAAACAATGAAAACGTAGAATCATGATAAGAATGGAAACGGTGACGTGTATGATCGCACGCAAACGCGGACTGCTAGCTGGTTGACTGGCTTCGGGAGCGACACGAGAGGCATGTGGGCACGTGAAGGAGGAAATGCAAAATTATAGCAGCGCCAACTACCCATGATATATAGTCGTCTATATCCTCTCCCAACTACCAGTCGATGCATTGGGTTCGTCGAGCGCGTGCTGTTTACTTCGCCTTCTGGAGCGTGGCTGACAGCCAGTCCAGACCCTCGTACAGACCGTCGCCCGTCGTCGCGCAACAAGCCTGGATGAACCACTGGCGGTGGCGAAGGCCGTGCAGACCCAGCTTGTCCGTCATCTCCGCCGCACTCATCGCGTTCGGCAGATCTTGCTTGTTGGCGAACACCAGCAGCACAGAGTCCCGCAGCTCGTCCTCGTTCAACATGCGGTGCAGCTCGTCACGAGCCGCGTCCACACGGTCGCGATCGTTCGAGTCCACCACGAAGATCAGACCCTGTGTGTTCTGGTAGTAGTGGCGCCAGAGCGGACGGATCTTGTCCTGACCACCCACGTCCCACACCGTGAAGCTAATGTTCTTGTACTCCACCGTCTCCACGTTGAAACCTGGCGATAAGAAGAAGAAGACCAACACAAAAGAAGAGTTAGCATAACTACTCGTTCAGGTATATAGGGGATGAACAAAGGAGACACTAGAGAGAGATCTTGATCCTGTTCACTTTTCCTGACGTCTCCATCTCCGTACAGAGTGAAATTCAAGACGGAGACAGTCTAGGCCGTCCAGATCCAGAATCTCTTGTGTCCTTTAGACGCTGTAGAACGTACCGATGGTGGGGATGGTCGTGACCACCTCGCCCAGCTTGAGCTTGTACAGGATGGTGGTTTTACCGGCGGCGTCGAGTCCGACCATGAGGATACGCATCTCCTTCTTGCCGAAGAGGCGTTCAAACACGCGCGAGAAGGCCATACCCATAGTTGCTGCTTCTTTTTTACTACCGCTTCGACTCTCTCTGCTTCTCTTCGGGCGCGATTCGCAAATGAGGAGGAAGGGAGAAACCTCCCGAGAGGGGGGCGAGCAAACGACCGCCGCTGGAAATAGACCCGGAATTAGCGAAACGGCAGCGCCATCGGCCAATGAGACGCTGCCACCAAAGATAAAACCGGCGAGATAGTCCTCCTTTTACGCTCCGAAATAGCCCTCCAATCTGGTGTACCACACGCTAACTCCGCCCACCATCGCATCCGCACAAGACGCTCTCGGCTGGCTGCTCGGTACGTTGTGCTGCCTCATGCGCCCACTGTCTCTCTCTCCAAGCTGACCGAATGGTCCTATGTGTGCGTGTGCTATTACTTGCTTACCGTACAGTAACAGCGCGTAGCTCGGTCGCAATCAATCACATCCGTTGGCATTTCCTCCCTTGGACTTTGTGTGTTCTTCTCTGTAAGTCGCTCCCCCCGTGGCCATGAACGGATCGGGGCCTGGCATGAAGCGCCAACTGGATGGACACGACGATTTCGACCAGTCCAAGCGCCAGCGCAGCGCGAATCAAGCGTCACGGGTAACTAACGCCACTGATTTACTTGCCTTGGCTCGTCGCTCTCTTTGCTCTTCATTAACCTCACACTTTCTGCTCTTTATGTCCTGTCCTGCCTGCGCGTAGGTCGTCTTTGTATGCGGACTACCCGTCGACTGTCTCGAGAGTGAACTGCTGGCGCTCTGCTGCCCGTTCGCTGTCGTGGAGAAGAGTCTGATGATCCCACAAAAGCGCCAAGCGTTCGTGCAACTTCCAGACGTCACGTCGGCCGCCAATCTCGTCACTTTCTACCAGACGCGCGACGCCCTTATCCGAGGAAAGAAGATCTTTTTCGAGTTCAGCAACCGAGATGAAATCACTGTGCGCCAGGACCAAGATGCGCCTCCTTATCAGCAGCAGCAATATGGACAGCAGCCGCCGCAAAGAGCTGCTCCGTACCAGCAAGCTCCGCCGATGCAATATCCTCCTCACCAAGAGATGCCCCCATTTCGTGCTGAAACCGGAGGTAGGATGCGGTTTCGCACTTGAGTAGTCTGGCTGTCAGTTCAGTTGAACTGACATCGTTCTGTGGCTTCGATATGCAGGTCAAATGGGCTTGATACCTCACGAAGGTGGTCGTCGCGGTATCGGTCCGCCGAACCAGATTCTTATGGTTTCTGTGTCCAAAATCGAGTACGATGTCACGGTTGACGTCCTCCAGCAGGTACGAGAAGGGCTCATTCTTTGCGTTACACTTCTGCGATCAAGGTGGCCGATTTGCTTACGTTAGTACTGAATATGTAGGTTTTCCAAAAGTTTGGCAACGTTCAGAAGATCGTGACTTTCTGGAAGGACAATGAGTTTAAGGCGCTCGTGCAAATGGAGTCGGTGGATCAGGCCCAGGCAGCTCAAGCTGCACTAGATGGGCGGGATATCTACACGGGCTGTAACCAGCTTAGTATTGTGTTTTCGCGCCACCCCGAGCTTCGCGTACGCTACAACGACGATCGATCGCGCGATTACACAAACCCCAACTTACCTGCAGGCCCTGGTCGTGGTGAGGACGGTCGTAGTGAAAGCAACCCGGCCGACCCTCCTGCTTCTGACCGACGAAATGACATTCGAGACAGTGAATACAATAACCCACCGGCACGGCGCGACGATCTCGATTACCGCAGGCCCTCTGCGCAGCCTAGTGTTGGCCGAGGAGACCAATACGTGCCGGATGCACGTGACAATCGCGGACCTCCATCGCGATACGACGAGGGTCCTCAGAGTATTGACAGACCTCGCGAAGCCCGCGGTGGGCGAGATCTGCCTCCGCATTCAACTGGTCGAGCCATTCGAGGTGACACTCGTCCATCTCCTGCTTTAATCTGTAGCAACATCGACCGCGAATTGGTGGTAAGCCTAGCAGTACTTGTGTCAACTTCACCATTACTGTAACTAACTGTCACTCCCAACTTTGTGCGACAGAGTCCCCATCGCCTCTTTACGCTGTTTGGCTGCTTTGGCGATGTACTGCGCATCAAGATTATGTTTCGAAAGCGGGATACAGCGCTCATCCAATTTGTCGACGACGTTCATGTAAGTACCAACAATAACTTTGTTATAACTTGACGATAACTCATATTTTTGCCTCATTCTTTAGTCAACGTCTGCATTGGATCACCTGGACGGCGTCTACGTCTTCGGCAAGAAATTACGCGTGGATTACTCGAAGCATACGAGCGTGTCAATGCCACACGCTGATGCTGATCGTTTCGAGATCGAGAATACGCTCGATTTCTCGGGGTCACCACTTCACCGCTACCGTCGTCGCAGTCCTCAAGAAGCTGTTTCGCCCTGTCCGCTCCTTCATATCTCTGGCATTCCCTTGGAGTTACAGCGCAACGAGAATGCTCTCGTGGACCTTTTCGCGCAATACGGGTTCGTCAAGAACTTTCACTACTTGCAGAACAACCCCAAGATGGCTCTGATTGAGATGGGCTCCATGGATGAGGCTATCATGGCACTACTTCGGCTCGACAATATGGCCTTCCCGGACTCGCACATGCGCATTTCCTTTTCCAAAGCGTACCAGTTTTCTGCCGGTGGAAGTGTCGGTGCTGCTGGTCCTGGCCCTGGTCCTAGTCCTATGTCTGGCCCTGGTGCTGATTCAGGTGGGTGGAACCATCCGATGCAGTCTCGTCCGAGAGATCGTAGCCGTGACCGCAATCGCACCCGCGAGAGAGGCCCACCTCCAGGAGGTGATCGAGACCGCTTGTTCCGAGACCGTGGCCCGCCGCCACAGCGGGGACGTGACTTCCAACCACGCGACAACAATCGCCGCCCTCCTCCTCGATACTGATCGTACTTGTTTTACTGAGCCCTTAAGAGCATTTCGGCAACCTTCAGTATGTGGATGCCGTGTTCACGTCTCCTTCCTTTCAAGTGCAATGCGTCTTCGCCATCTTGCCCCATTGAAGCTTCGACAAACTTGCGTGCCGTTGACCGCCCCACGAACTGCTAACGCTGTTTTTTGCTTTCTTTGTCCTGGTAAACAAACATGAACGCTGCCCTCAGCACGATTTTGCTCTCTTCTTGGTTAGTCCTTGCTTTTCATTGATCTCGAAGAAGTCCAAACAAAACCAAGGATGGTCCCGCTGCTATTAGATCAAGGGTTGTAAACCCAAGAAGAGTACTTACAAGTCCACCGCGCCGCTCACGTCTGCCACAATGGATGGTGCCTGATGCAGATCCTCTGCTGACTGGCCGAGACCATCGGTCTGTCTATCTGTATGGCCAGCCCCTGCCTCAGCAGTATTACAAGCCTCGGCATTTCTTAAACGCCCTACAAAGACTGATCCTGGGGCATTCAGTTTCCGCTTCTTCTTCTTCTCCACGCGCTGAATCATGTCTTTATCCATGTGTAGGACGTTCCAGCAGATTTTTTGGTGCTCTTCGCCAGGGTACTTGCGTGGTCGGATGCACACAGATCGTTGGCAGCAGGCACAGTAGTAAGCAGTGTTGCATCTGAGCCCACGGAAGTAGCACACAGAGCAGCGTCCGTATCGCTTATCGCGACCACAACTGCCGTACATGACGGGGAATCCATCCGTATCTGTACTGCGCTCTCCTGAAGTCGCCAACGCTCCTGTTGAAGGGTCAATTTCACCAGTGTTCTTCCCTGACTGGTGTGTGTGTGCGATCCCTCCCTGTTCTAGCGACTGACTGTGCGCATTGTGCGGGTTCTTATCAGCGGGCTGAAGCTCACGTAAATGGTGGCCTTCAAATGTCCACAGCGCATTCATCGGGTCCTTGACCCCAGTCAATATCATGTGCTCCTCACTGGCCGTATCGGCCATCACGTCCATGCTCGGGGTCGTTGCACCTGAAGTTACGATCGTGGAGGGCGGAGTCGTCGTCGCCGGCGCTGGAGTTGGTGGCAGCATCTCACTCAGCATCGGCGGAGCTGGAGACGAAGTCACCGCTTGCGAGTTTGTCAACAAAGCAGCAGATAAACTCAACGCCGTGGCTGCGTCCACCGCCTCCACGTCTCGAGACGTCTGCTGTCCTGCTTCTAAAGTGCAGCAGCGAAAGGATGAGTGAGCGGGATGCCTACGGAAGTGCAATGATATTCATAAATTGCAAGCAGTTCTTTGCCTTCGTAGTAGCGCAGTTTGGCCAGGCTAAACATCTTGTCCATGCGCTGCGGGTCCACTTTGTACGCCTGCCACGGACAAGCATAGCGTCGTAAGCGGTTATTTCTCAGTATACAGCACCTCAACTAGGCGCAGAAGAAGGAGACGCACATCCTCCACGAGCTTGGCCAGCTCGTCGTCGTCCATGCTCTTGAGGAACTTGCCCAGCGACGGCCCGGCGCCCATGGTTCACGCGTCGTCAATGGTGCCGTGAAGAAGACGCTGTAGAGGTTTATGCTGCAACTTAGGTTCCTATTCATCGTCATAACCTCTCCAAACGCATCTTCCAACATGTGCAGCATTGCGTCGGGAACGGCCACCTCGGTTGTGGTGCTACGGGCGCCTACGTATCCCGCTGGCGCTCCCGTGGTGCTCTATGCCCACTGCAATGGGTTGGCAGCGTTTGGCGGCGACTTGAGTCGAGCCTCGACCCGTTCTGTGGGCTCACTGTAGGATGTGGAGGGTGGACCGGCTGGGAGCGAGCCATCGTCGATTTGTGCTGACGTCAGCGAACAAGGCGCTGGCTCCAGGCACCGCAAACGCAAACACCCGACCGTTGGCGCAGTAATTAACGGCCCGGTACCTCTACTCTACGTCTCGGTACTCGCCCCATCGCTATAAAATCTGGGGCGACATACACCTCGCTGCCCGCCACCTCGTTAGCCAACCGAACTTGGGGCTGGACCCAGCACGACAACGCACGCAGAGAACGGAGGTCGTCGTGCAGAATTGAACTGGAGAGCCGCACGAACAGGAGCGCATGCCCAGCAGCGTTGGGGTCGTGGGCGTTGGCAAGACGAGCTTCGTGCTCGCGCTCGGGGCCAAGGAGGTCGACGCCAACGTGACGAACGCGTCGCCGCAGTACCTGTGGCCGCGGCCTGGCGGGAATGGACGCAAAAAGACGACGGTGCACGTCCTGCGCGGTCGAGAGGAGGTCCCGGACGGCTACGACGGAGTGTTCGTACTGCTCTTTGACCTCACGCGGCGCGAGTCGCTTGCAGCGGTCATTGCACAATGGGCCCACTTGTCGGACGCCCCTGGACGACGCTTGCTGCTGGTAGGGACGCACGCCGATTGCAAGAGCAAGCGCCAAGTGTCGGCGTCCGAGGTGCGCGAGATTTCAGGCGAATTTCACGCTTACGAAGAGGTCTGCTGTCGACCAGGCCATTCAGATGACGAAGGAATGCTCCGTGTGCAGCTTCTGCTGGCGCAGTGGACGAGCGCTGGCCCTGACGTGATGGTGAGCGATATTCCGCTGGCACGCGCTTCGATCTGCGGATATCCGAGGCCTGTTGTGACGATGATGACCAGCGCGTCGCACAGTTTGCCGGCGTCACCTGCAGGCCAGCAGAGACCGCGTATGCGCGCCGACGTTTGGTTATATGACCCAGCGGAGCAAGTCTCTTCGAACCCCGTCACAACGTCGGTGGGTGGTGATATCAAGTTGCGAACCATTTCCAAAGCGATCTACGACATTCGCGGCGCGGTCGCTGAAAAGAGCAGGTCACTGGCCAAGTATCGTGATCGCCAAATGAGTCACTGGCTAACGCGCAGTCGGTACTTTGGGCCCACGGAAAGCAGTCGGCACAAGCGGTGGCAGGAGGAGCAAAAGCGGCGCCAACAGCAACAACCGACTCTAAGTCATGTGCATCACCACCACCATACGAACCAAGTACGGAACCCGTCAGGTGCGTCGGATGGTTTGCAGCAACAACGGACGCGGAGTGTAAGCCACCCTGAAAAAGTCCAGCCACCGAGAAAGCCTACTACTCGACGCAGTCCTGCACAGTCATCCAGCTCCAGCTCTAGCGAAAACGAGGAGAGTCCGGGAACTCCGTTAGAGCGGAAATCTTTCATGCAACCCACTGAACTGGTCAAGCAGCGACAACGACAACTCGAGGCAGACGCTGCACGACAGCACAAGAAGATGGTGGCCCAACGCGCATTGCGCATGCAGAGGCGCGCAGCCTCCAATGACCTGTATGAGAGAAGCACAGCGTCAGCAGCGGCGTTTGAGTCGTATTTGAACTGCTACGATGAGATGGATATGCCTCCACAACTGCAGCCTCTCTCTCCATCGCTGGATCGACGAACTCCATCTTCGCTTCCCTCACCAGCGTCGTCCGTGGCATCGTCAAGCAGTAGTCGGCGACACCAGGGTGATGGAATCGGACAGCAGCAACTTTTCGAAGAAGATGCATCGGAGGGGGTGGATTGCGCGTTGGAGTTGCTGTCTCCTGGAGCTGAGCAAGTGGGTTGTTTGCCAACACCGTTGCCGACTACATATCTTCAGTCTCCTGTCCCGCCGATGATGATCCCACCCGCCCCGTCCTCGGTTCGAAGCCATCGCAGCAACAACTGTGTTGACAGCGCAGAGGAAGCTTTACTATCGGACACTTTGCTGACTCTGACAACTCCAGACAAGCCCCTGTCTTCACAGCCGTCCTCCGTCCGAAGTCACCAGAGCAGCAACTCGTGTGACAGTGCCGAGGAAGCCTTGCTTTCTGACACTGTACTGCAGCTACCAACTCCAGACAAAGCCAACACAGCGTCCAAGTCTTTAGAGCCGTCTCCGTCTTCTGCTACTGCTGTCGCCAAGCAAACGCTGCCTACTGCCAGCCTCGCTGGAGACACCGCCATGAGCCGAACCAACACAATGTGCAGCAGCAGCTCGGAGAATTTCGAATGCAGTGACATTGACGACATGCTCGAGTACTTTGAAGGCGTGACGCTGCCTATCTAATTGTTTTAGTGATCGCCAACTACTAATTTGAAACCCAATCGATCAAACCTACGAACAACATCACTTCAACTTGCCTTTGTCATTCTCTAGCACAGGTTCACTATGCCATACAGAAGGTTTTCATGCATCCGCCACGCATTTTGTGGACGACCAAAATGCTCCGTCGATTCTGCACGTTAAGAGGCCGACAGACTGCAGGTTCTCGGCGGTTTGTAAGCTTTTCAACTGCGTCTAGCACTGGTGAAGACGAAATTGGTGTATACGAACTGGACACGATCTACGCGCTGTCCTCCGCGCCCGGAAAAGCGGGTGTAGCGGTCATCCGAATCTCCGGAGACCAAGCGGATTCGTGTCTGCAGCAACTCAGCCGCTCTACGGCACTACCAGAGCCTCGGGTGTAAGTGCAATGCAGTGGCAAATAAAAACGGCTGTGTATTGAACTGGTCCTGACTGTTGTGGGGTTAAACTGATGCAACAGTGCCGCGTTGAGGAAGCTCTACCACCCCAAGACCAAAGAACACTTGGACGACGCGTTGGTGCTGAGATTCCCACGCCCGAAGAGGTGGCGATGATGAATACAATGGTGTTGAGTAGTGGGAAGTGGTGGCTGATGGAGGATGTTTTTGGTTTGATTGTAGTTTTACCGGGGAGGACATCGTCGAGTTACATACGCACGGAAGCGTTGCAGTGGTGTCTGGAGTCTTGGAAGCGCTCAGTCATGCGCCGGTAGGGTTGGGACGTAGTTGCAGAGATGTATGGTGAATGTTGTGTTGATGAATCGGTGCTGGGTGCACAGCATTGTCGTGCTGCGGAAGCGGGCGAGTTCACGGAGCGCGCTTTTGACAACAACAAAATCGATTTGGTGCAAGTCGAGGGACTCGCGGACCTGCTCAGTGCTGAAACGGAAGCGCAGCGGGGACAAGCACTTCGACAGCTCTCGGGTGATATTGGATACATCTACGAAGGCTGGCGTGAAAGTCTGGTGCGCTGTCTCGCCTACACAGAAGCGATGATCGACTTTGGTGATGATGAAGACGACGTTACTGATGCTGCTTATGAGGCCGCTATTGATCGGTAATGTCTGGCCAGCTGCGCATCGGTGATCAGAATCGACGATTCTAACAATCTCTACTCTGATTTTGTTGTAGCGTTCGTTCGCTTGCTGAATCCATCAGAAGTCATTTGGCAGACGGGAGAAGAGGAGAAATCTTGCGCAGTGGTGTCCAAGTGGCCATCCTTGGCCCGCCCAATGCTGGTAAGAGCAGTTTACTGAATGTACTTGCGCGTCGGCCTGCAGCTATTGTGTCATCCATCGCTGGAACGACTCGCGACGTGGTGCAAGTACCGTTAAACATCGCGGGGTACCCTGTAATTATTAGTGACACTGCGGGGCTACGTGAAACCGAGGACGTCGTTGAGATGGAAGGTGTTCGGAGGGCCCAACAGTGCGCCAGTGATGCAGATATATGCGTGGTCATGATGGACATTCAGGTACGTGCTCTTGCTTGCTTGCTGCAGGGGCCGGTGAAGTGTGAATAACAAAACTGGCTTGTAGAATGCCGCACTACTTCATGGCGACGAGTACCAGTCATATCTGAAGGACGGTGCAATTGCTGTTTTAAACAAGAGTGACCAAGTTGACGAAAGTGACATTGCTGCTGCACTGAACAAATTTGACTTCAAGCAGCGCGACCAGCTCCTCGTTACTTCCTGCGCTGAAGGTGATGGCATCGATGTATTTGTTGAGAAACTTGCAACCGCTGTGAAAGAACGGTACGTTGCCTTGGAATAGGCAAGGAGCGAAGCTTTGCATGTTCTTACACAAGTTGACTGTGCTGCAGGTTGGAGATATCAGCAGGCGGGTCTGGTAATGGTGCACTTATTACGCGGGAACGGCACAGACAAAACCTCGTTGAGTGTCTAGCGTGCTTAGATCGCTTTTTGGCTGATCCGTTTCAAAGTGAAATTGCTGCGGAGGACCTTCGGCGAGCCGTCATGGCAATTGGCCGCATCCTCGGTCGAATCGATGTTGAGGATGTGCTGGACGTGTTGTTCGCCGACTTTTGTATCGGAAAATAAACGGACATCATCTCCTTGAAAAGACGCCAGCTTTTGGACGAGTGTCCTGGCATTCTTTGCAATGATTGAATTCACGGCGTGGGAGGTTTATGCATACGAAGATGGCAACATCATTCACGGTTCTGCTGTCGAGGGCGTCGAAACGGCAAGTGTGCCCGAGCTCCAGCAAGAGGAGAGTTCAGTATACGGCTCTAATCGAATTGATCGAGTGGGTCTTGCCGATCACCTTCCTCAAGTAAGCACGATCCCTTATGCCTTCTACTCGACCAACTGCACTATCACTAATGTTTTTTTTGCTTGGGTAGGTTTCTGATAAAGCGCATACTTTCGAAACTTATCACATTCATGCTGAAAAGGGGATATATGGTGGTAGAGTAAGTGAAGAGTAAAGCCTGATGAACTTTTGAACACACACTGAATCCTTTATCTTGCAGCATGACGGTGCCATTATGCACTGGCCACTCTCGCAGAGCCCAAGCGTAACAACCCCAAGTGTACTGTACGCTGTTGTGGTGCTTAGCTCGCATAATATGGTCTAACCACAAGTTTTACTACTGCATCGTAGGTCAACACAATGAGAGGGCATACTGGTGCCGTACTTGCACTTGACCTCGCACCAGATTTGGGCCCAGAAGGGCTTCTCTTTTCAGGCTCAGCGGATCGGTCGATTAAAATTTGGGATCCGTGGGGTGGTACGGATTCCCCATTGCCTTCCAGGGGTGGGTACGTGTGCGTTCAAACCCTCACCAATCATTGCGGTAGTGTTGTCTGTCTGCGAGTTTTAGCACAACAAAACCACGGAATCGTCAGTTGTAGCTTAGATCGCACCGTGAAAACATGGTATCCAGCCGAAGGGCGAGCTTTGCTGCTTTATCCATGGTATCTCCCGGCGCAGACAATATCTCAGCCCGGAAGTAGCTGGCCTTCGTCTTTTTGCGTTAGGTCTGGCGCGAACGGCACGATGTTTGTTGGAGATTCTGCTGGTGATATATCCGTGTATGTGCATTGTTCTGGCAGTGAAAACAAAATGATAGCGGACAGTGAGCTGGAAGTTGTGGAAGATATCGAACTAAGCGGCCAAGTCGATACAAGATTCCAGTATGGTTTGAAGCGCAAGTTTTCACACTTTCACTCTCTGGGAATTTCAAAGCTTCAGATCATCGCCGATAACTGTTTTGTGGTATCTCTCGGGTTTGATGAAAAGGCCCAGATAATCGACGCTATCTCGGGTGCGCTTTCATCAACAATCTACAGTCCCAGTGCAGCACGCTTTCTCTCGTGTTCATGGGATGACCAGGGGCAGATTTTGCTTCTCGGTGATGCAGCAGGTTGTGTGCATTTGTGGAATATATTTGAAGACAAGTTCATTAGTAAACACGAAGTGGTCACGACGATGCCCCTGGCCATCGTTGGAATGCACTCTTTGGCGCGTTCGGCCGGTGATTTCTTGCTTACTGGTCTGGAAAATGGTGTAAAACAATGGTTATGCAACCGCAATGTGGGCTATACTACTTGCAATGGGCATTCGGAGTCAGTTGTTGCAGTGTGCGTGATCGACAGTGATATCAGAGACCACGGAGTACTACCCCCTTGTGCTGCTGAGTTTGCAAAAAGCTGTCAGTTTCTTAGTGCTTCACTTGATGGGACGATTCGATGCTGGGACTCGTACGACATGAAAATGTCCTCTATATTCGAAGAGAAGGTCTCCGAAATCTCTTGCATGGTTGCATCGAAACAATTCCATAAGTTTTTCACCGGACACGTTGGGGGATTTGTCAAAGTCTGGAGCATTCATGCGGGTGAAATGCTAGAACTACCGGTGGAAGGACATTTTCCCATCACGTGCTTAGAATGTAAGTACAGTACGTGCATAACTCCCAGGGTAGATGCCCCAATACATCATTGCTAATGAAAAGTGTGTAGCGGGGATTGTTAGGGACCAGGAAATCCTATTTGCAGGCGACAATGACGGATATGTTTCCATGTGGGAGATCAGTGATGATGGAATTTCTCGAGCAGTGCCATTCCGGCCGGTATTACAACCCGAAAAAAATGGGGAGGTTACCTCGTTGGTGTTTTGCAAGGGCGTATTTCTAGCACAAGAGGGGCAGGAACTTTTTGTTGTTGGCTACTCTACGGGTGAAATCGTTGTACGCATGCCGTTGATAGTTGTGAATGTGGTTTTTTATCTCACTCGTCATTGTTCGTGTAGATTTGGAGTTTCCCCAAGAAAGCAGTTGTGTGTTCGTTCAAGGCGCACAGTGATGCGGTGTGCAGCTTGGCTGTTCATGGTTGCTTCCTGTTCTCAGGTTCCGACGACACTCTACTTCGGATGTGGAACATGTTCACCCTGTCAGAAACCTACGAGTTGGGTGTTTTGCGTCCTCCATCCTCCGCTTCCTCTTCCGGCTCTGGATCGCCCATCGTATGCCTAGACGCTGTGCTGTTTCGGGGCCTCATCCTCAGCGCAGCAGCCGACGGAACACTATTCGTTTGGGACTATACGGCGTTCGAGGACGAAAATGCGTTCGACGCGTACGGCAAAATCGTGTTTCAGACCAAGTACGTTTGTGGTTGGTATCCAATATGTCGACTGTGTCTCCAACTCTAATCCTTTGCGTAACTAGGGTGGACGGTCATGTCAAGTGCCTTCAGTGCTGGCCCGACCGCAAGGCGATGATTTGTGGGACTGCTGAGGGCAAGTTGCTCGTGTTCGATCTCCCACCGCAGGTGCGTCCTGTTCGGCTGCTTCAACCAGAATGCCAACTAACCATTCTGACAAATACTTTTCTTATGGTTACTTTTAGTTCTTCGATCTCCCAGCAGAGTCAACCGAATGCCTAGCGTAAAGTAAAGCAACACGAACAACTTCAACTTGTTGAGTTGCGCAACATAAGGATCCTAGTTTTATTTAGAAATCAAATAGAAATCCGTTTTCAAAATGGGCGACGCTGCCACTACCAAGACGCTGTACTGCATTCGCCATGGCGAGTCGACGTTCAACGAGTGGCGCAAGAGCAGCCTCTGGAACTTCTCGTGGATGTGGGTGCGCGACCCCATGATCGTCGACGCGCCACTGAGCGCCAAGGGGAAGAAGCAGGTGCTGAATTATACCTAAATGGTAGACCTCGTATTATCCCAAGAATTAGCTAACGTCCAAAATACAATTCCCAATTCACAGGCAGCTAAACTCCACGAACTCATTCAAGCCAAAGAACTGGAAGATAAAATCCAATTGGTAAGTTTGAGTTCACACTTGGAAACGATTCGGCTGTTCATCTGACGATGTGGCTGCAGATCGTTTCGAGTCCATTGACGCGAGCAATTGAGACGACCATCGGCGCGTTCCCAGACACGAAGATTCCCATCATAGGTGAGACTGATATGAACGTGGAGATTTTGCTGTTTCAATTGCATTGACTGTGTTGTCTGTAGTGGAGCCTTCTTGTCGAGAGATGCTGGACACGGCCTGTGACATCGGTCGCGTGCCAGCTGAGTTGGCGCAGCAGTTCTTGCCTCTAGCAGACATCGACTTCTCTCAACTGGATCCGTTCTGGTGGCTGGAAATGGAAAAGTTCCCACGGACGGGACCGGGCAATGCACCTCCAGCCAACATTGTTGCTCCAAAGACAGCGGAAGAAGTGATGCCGCTGCGAGAAACCCAAGAGGAGCTGGATGCGCGGATCCGCGAGTTCATTGTCAAACTAGCGGAGAGGCCAGAAGAGCATATTGCAGTGGTCGGGCACTCGTCGTATTTCAAGCGCATGCTTGCCATGAACCGAAAGCTGAACAACTGCGAGCTGTACGAAACTACGCTGGGTGACATTCAGGTTCGCAACACTTGATCACGGAATAAAATGCACATAGGCTGCTATATTTTCGTAAATGCAAGAAGCTATCCTTATGAGGCTACTGTCTAGTCGTTCGCTATACCTCCCTACGCTCCACGCCTTGATAGAGGTCTTTTCGATGTCGATTCTGTAGTTTTGGCTGCTTTAGCTGGCCTCTGCGTCACAAGTTTATGCGGTTTTCTTCCCCGATCGACTCCAGTGCATTAGTGAAGCAACAAGCACACCTCCAAAGCCGAATATCATAGCTGGCATCATGATCACCATGAAGATTGGTTCACCACCATGGTATTCTCGGCTGTAGATGACGGCTTGCAGAGGAAGACCGAGGATCATACCGAGCCAGAAGGTAATATTACCCAGTCGTGTGCCTCGCAACCCGCGGCCGTAGAAGATAATGACCACCTGAACCATCTGCAAGATGAAAAAATACATCTTGACCGTGCGGAACATGAGGATAAAGACGCACTCATGGAGCGCCGCGGACATGAAGAACGTGAATGCTGTAGCGTTCGTCTTCGAGATGTTGTAGGAATCTAGCGTCTCCAGATACACATGACGCAGAAGGAACTCGTGCACAGGTTTGTTCCACTTGCGTGCAAACTCGTCGAATGTCGTGCTGTTCCACCAGTCCGAGTAAAAGTCACGATCTGCAGAGTACGTGACCTCAGCGAGACCATTGCAGATACACTCGAAGATGATAAACCACGTGAGCAGGTAGCACCCCAGGAACGGGAGCAGGAGGCTCACTATTGACAAGACGGGGCTGGCCAGTCCAGAATCCTCCAGTCGAGGCATCACGTGCGTCGTCACGATAATGTAGAGCATGGAGATCCCCATGATGACGGACATGGTCTTCTCCGCGAGGTATCCCCAACGAATCCGATCCGTACGTGGGAAGTTGGGCTCGTACACGAGCGACGGGATCAGTAAATACATGGTGAAGTCCTTGATGTCCGGAGAAGGAGGTTTGTTCTCCTTGCGTGAGATCTCGAGCTTGGTGCGAATGTACGAATGCATCTTCATGATCAGCACGAGTCCTTCAATGAAAGCGGAGACCGCGTGGATGAGATTCCAGTCTCGCCACACAATGCACACGACCGTGAAGAAGAAGAGCAGACTCTGCAGTGTGTGGTGCACGATATTGATCAGCAGGCGGTTCGACAACTTGTCCGTGCCAGCCATGTACACTGGGATCAGCGCCGTGTAGGCGTACAACGCTTGACACGCAAACGTGGCGAACACCTCAAGCAAATGCGTCGAGTAGAACACCGAGAGCAGCAGCTTCAAGTCGGCCGGCTCCTTCCTCGTGAGCAAATTGGTTAACAGCGTCGAGAAGACGTATAGCACTCCAGCCAACATGGCCAAATTGTACATCCCTCGAAACTCGGAGCTGTGAACGCCGGAGCGGGAGTCTGCCGGGTCCAAAGGGGACACGACATCCCGGAACTTCTTCATACGCTTCTTGCTGGCCGTCGGTGAGCGTACGCTGCTCGGGGGCTCCACGCGTGGCACCATGTCGCTTGTGGCGTTGTGCTTTTCGAACTGGCAAAGAAACGGGAACGCGCGGCGGCTGTTACACCAGCGGCGTCAACGGCACTGTGAGCCCCGATTTGAAGTGGCTTCCAGAGCTTCCAGTCCTGGTCGGTGCCGTTACGAGGACTGCTACTGCTTTGGGGTGAGAGCAGAGCAGAGTAGAGCTCAGTTATTCTCAACCACTCGCAGTTGGAAATCCACTCGCACGATAGACAGCATGAAAGGTAAAGAAGTGTGTGGTGTTGGTTCTAGAGTGACAGACTTGCTGACGTCCTTGTGTGGTTCTGTAGCAGAACTCAAGCCGTTGCAGCCGCAGGAGCCCGAGAAATGCTCGTCCGACGCAATCAAGTCGTGGAAGTTCAAGACCGATGGATGCTCGGAGCAGGACCCGCAGCTTCGGAAAATGTGGTCCGAGCCGACGTGGGCTGGTTTCCAACTACGCTCCAAGACGTACCTGCAGAGCAAGGTCAAGGAGACTTCTGCACCACCTTGTACGTAAATGTTTGCTTGGAACTACTACGTCAGACACATTCTCAGTGGTAACACGTTGCAGTGTTTGAGTTGTTGTGGTTTGAGATTTTCAGTGGCACTCCTGAAGAGCTTCAACATGTGTGCAAGTCAAAGAAAAGTTTCGCGAGAAGGGCGATGGCGAAGTACGGCTGTGACGTCCCACCGCTTTTCGTGGTAACTCTGATCGTACCAGGCACTCCGATCGTAGCTGGGGTGCAGTATTTTGCAAGGACTACCGGTAGCGACGCCCCGCAGTCGGAGGCCAATGCGTTGTGGCAAAAGTTTCTCGAGAGCGACGACGACTTCCGCAAGGAACGGCTGAAATTGGTACCTACAGTCCACGACGGCCCCTGGCTTGTCAGGAAAAGTGTCGGAGCGAAGCCTCTGATCATTGCTCGAGCTCTGGAAACGACTTTCTACCAGACTCCGGAGTATCTTGAAGTGGTGGTGGATATCTGTTCCGACCGAATCGCCAAACACGTGACGGCACTTTGCCGCTCGCACTCGACGCGACTTACTGTCGATGTTGGTTACGTGATTGAAGGGCGAGACGAAGCCGAACTGCCGGAAGCGTTGCTGGGATGCATCCAGTACAACCACCTTGACCTGACAATCTCAATCCCGATTGCAGACTAGATAGCAGCATCGTCGTTGCCTAACTGCTATGCCTAGAGCCTACCACTAATATATTTTGTAAAGAGCAGTTCCATTGACTACAATGACTTGCACATTCGTACATTATTTTCTAGCACTTTCATTCCGAAAACTGGGGTGGTGAGCTTGTCCGTTGTATATCTCGAGCTGCCAGACCCAAATAACTGCTCTAAATTCGTTTCTGACGTCGAACGTCAGAAACGAGGACGTGCATGTAGCGTCTTCACTGCAGCGAAGACTCGCAGTCTCAAATCCTCGCACTTCGACCCACACCAACACAATGAAAGGTACAATTGTTGCATACTTCCAACGAATGTTGGCAGATTTGATGGTGTATAATGCTCAACCGCTTGTTTTTATGGGTTTACACAGATTTCGTAGCCCCCGAGAATGTAAAGTTCACCCCGGTTCCGGTCAAGTCATGGAAGACCCAGGCTGAGAGCTGCACGACGCAGGATCCGCAACTTCGAAAGTTGTGGTCCCAGCCCAACTGGATGGAATTCAAACTACGCTCCAAGACGTACCTTCAGAACAAGATCAAGGAGGCCAATGCTCCCCCTCGTACGTATCGAGGCTGCTTTTATGTGTGCTTACAACCTCCTAACGAGTATATTGCGGGCAGTCTTCGAGCTCGTGTGGTTTGAGGAGTTTAAGGGTACGCACGAGGAGCTCTTGCACGTATGCAACGCCAAGAAGAGTTTCGTGAGCAAGGCGAGGGCCAAATTCGGCAACGACATGCCGCAGCTTTTTGTCGTGACTCTCATCATTCCTGGCAGTCCGTTGGTTGCTACTGTGCAGTACTTTGCAAGATCCAAGAGCTCGAGTGGTGGTGGTGACCTAACGGAAGCCGAAAAGCTCTGGGAGCGATTCCTCAACAATGACGACGAGTTTCGCAACGCCCGTTTCAAACTGGTGCCGACAATCGTCGACGGTCCGTGGCTCATCAAGAAAAGCGTTGGCACCACCCCTTGCATCATCGGCAAAGCAATCCAGACCACGTACTACAAGACACCTGCCTATCTGGAAGTGCACGTGGACATCTCGTCCGACATGATCGCCAAGCACATTACGTCTCTCTGTCGCTCGCACTCGACGAGTTTCACGGTCGATATGGGCTTTGTAATTGAAGGTCAAACCGAAGAGGAGCTTCCTGAGGCATTGCTGGGCTGTGTGCAGTACGCTCGGATGGATACGACGCTCGCCGTCGCCATCAGCGAGGACGAGTGACGTATTTAAGCTTCAACTTCCGTAAATACGAACTTCATTTCCATATCGATTTTATATACGGGATACAATATTAAAATACCACATATTCTACACTCCTGAATTTGAAAAATGTGCGTGCACCAATGACGTACGTAGGTGCCGCTCGCTGTTAACGTCTCGTGTGATGGCTGCAGGTCCGCCCGTCAAGCGAAACGTCTGGCAAAGGAGCGCGAGGCAGAGGCCCACGCTGACAGCGACGAAGAAGGGGAATCAGAGGAGGAGCTCGAGGACAAGCGTCCAGCCAATGCTGGCTTTGCATTCCTAGCAGACTCAGACTCAGATTCGGAATCAGAAGACGAAGAGGAGGAGGAGGAGGAAGATCTTGTGATTGTTGCTCCAGAGCCGTCCAAGGGGAAGAACAAGTGAGGAAGACGCAGGTTTTAAAGTGGAGCAGCCGTTGATACGGACTAAATTTTGTGCTTGTGTTGTTGCTTTGATAGGAAAAACAAAAAGGGGAAGAAAAGTGAAGAGAAGAATGCAGAAGAGTCGGTGGATGACCTACTTGACGCCCTGGCGGCCGAAGCGGGCAACTTGAGTGTCGACGATGCGACTGCAATTCGCAATGAGAATGAGCAGTCGCTTTTCGGTGTGCAGCTCAAGTTTGCCAACGCGGATAAGGAGATGAAGCGCATTTTCGGCGTGCGTAGGAGCCTTATTTCTTGGTGATTTACTTGTGATTTGGTGGGATTGACGATGTTTTTGGTGTGATTGGCGCTTGCAGGTGAAGGAAGCAGGTCAGAGCAATAACAGAAAGCGCGGGGATCCTCGGTACGTCAGTCACCTGCACTATAGTACTCCCAAAGCTGATTGAAACAAGGGTAAGAAAAATGATAGAGCTATACTTGCAGGAGTGCTGCTAGGGTGACGACCAAGAAGGTGATGATGGTGTCGCCTTTGGATGAGTGGCCGCGTCCACCCACATTCGTCGGTGGAGGCATCCGCTGGACACGTTCCAACAAACCCAAAGGTGCTGGCTGGAATAGTCTGTGCAATTACTTCGAAATCACGTGGTCGATGGCTTACAAGAAGGTTCGAGCGCGTTGCAGGTGGCAATTCTGGATGATCTGTTTTTTCCTTACTGACAGGCCCTCTTGTGTGTTGTACTTCGCCAGTTACAAGAGGAGTTTGAGCTACTCCAGCGCACACACGACCCAAATCTTATTGCACACTTCTTGCAGCGCTACCCGTACCACATTGATGCGCTGCTCACCATGAGCGAGGTTTTCCAGCACCATGGCCAAATGGACCACGCATCGGACTGCATCAAGCGATGCATGTACGTCTTAGAGCTAGCCTGGGCAGACCAGTTCGATGTTCCCAAGGGAAACTGCCGCATGGATATCCAGACAGAGCACAATGGGGGCTTTTTCAAGGCGCTGTTTTTGCTGATGAAGCAAGTGGGGCGACGAGGATGCATGCGTAGTGCCTTCGAGACAGCTAAACTTTTGCTCAGTTTGGATCCTCAAGGTGACCCGATGAATGTGCTTCCGGCAATCGATTACTACGCGTTGACATCTCGCCAGTGTCAGTTTGTCATCGACTTGTTCGACTCCAAGACGCCGGCCGTAGATCGATTTGCGAGCACTGATGCTGGGTCGAAGAAGAAGTCTGGCAAGAAGACTGCTTCAAGTGCGTCAGACAGCATTGCTGCACTACCAAACTTGCACTTCTCTCTGGCCCTCGCTCAGTAAGCACAAATTGCGATTTTGCTACCCTTGCCAATCGACTAACATGCTATCATGTTCGTGTGTGACCCAGTTTTTTCCTAGGTAATGAGGCGGAGGCAAAGGAGCTGCTGGCAGTAGCATTGCTCAAATTCCCGACGATTCTCAAGCCACTCCTGGAGAAAATCGCTGCGAACCCGTCGTCGTGTACGTTGGACTTGCTGCTGTGTTGCTGTGATTTCGAGCTGACACTTTAATTATGTGCCTGTCTCCAGCTTCTTGGCAGCCCATCTTATCGAGTCGCGTGTTTGCCAACGCCCATAGTGTCGATGGAGAGCACAGCGTGCTCCAGCACTTGTTAGACATTTACGTCTCGAGGAACCACACGATCTGGAAGGTGAATGACGCGCAGGCGTTTCTTCTTCGTAGCGCGCAGCACGCTCTTGCCTCGCCTGCTCTGGTTTCGGCGAACCCCCAGGTACTCGAGCTTCCGTCGAGTTTGCACAAGTACCTTCGCGCTGTGTCAGCAGGTAAGGAAAGACCACCAGAATGGAGAGGACCAACAGGATGTGACTGGCGTGCTGCTCTCTGTGTCTGCTAGATTACTCGGACGAGATCACGACGTTGCCAGCAGACCACCCGATGCTGCAGCCACCGCAGCTCCAGAACGGCCAGCCACTGGACGCCGAAGCGCTTGCGGCGCTTGCACGAGCTCAGGAGGAGTTCGAGGCGGGCAACCTGCCGGCCGATGCCAACCCGTTGCTGCTGTTCCTGCAGACGCTGCTGCCATGGAACCACGTGCAAGGTGCAGGTCAGCATCCGCCACCGCCGCAGTGAGCTCGGGCACGGGCGTTTACGCGGAACTTGTTGTCGCGTGCTTCCGGCATAATCAAGCCATGACTATGGCAATCAACTTGGATTTTGTGATTGACACGCGAGTTTGACCCCGCTGTTCGAGCTTTTAGTAGGACCGTGTACCTGAATTGGTCGCTTGGAGCATATCTTTTTTCTTGCTGTACACAATTGTATGATATGAGTTCGTTGGGTTTCTGATAGTTTGAGCAAAGGAACCCGAAGTTGAAGCTCTCGGGCGGACAACAATTGTCGGATATTTGCCGGATTTTGGTCCAAAACTGCGCCCATTTTGTACCCATCAATTTCTGGATCCCGCCCTCCTCACTCGAGATTCCGCCCCGCCCTCCGCCCACCTCGTCCTCCCCCCGCCAGAATGGGCAACAGCAGCAGCAGCAACGCCGGCGGCAACGTGCGGCCGCACGGCAAGCGCAACAACGCGTCGCACCGCCGCGCGCAGCAGCAGAAGCAGGCGCAGCCGCAGCCGCCCGCCGCCCACCAAGCCGCGCCGCCCGCTGCCGCCCCGTTGCCGCCGGCCGCGCCCGCCGCCACGCGCCGCAACCCGCAGAACCGCGAGCGCAAGGCGTTCAAGGAGCTGGTACGAGTGATGGTCTTTGAGAAGGACAAGTGACGTGTTATTGACAGAGGAATGATTGTTTGATGCGGCAGATCACGGGCGAACTGCGCGACGTGAACGAGTTGTACGACATTGAGAAGAAGGAGCTGGGCCACGGACACTACGGCACCGTCCGCGTGGGGGTGAGCAAGGCCACGGGCGAGAAGGTGGCCATCAAGACCATCCCCAAGGCCAAAGTCAGCAGGCCGGAGACCATGCGACGCGAGATCAGCATCCTCAAGGTGCGTCACGTGGTGTGGACAAGTTTAGAACGAATTGCTCACCTTTTTGCCATTGTGTATGTGCTTTTAATCGACGACAGACGCTGGACCACCCCAACATCATCAAGCTCTACGACGTGTGCGAGGGCAACCGCCACCTGCATCTGGTCACGGAGCTCTGCACGGGCGGAGAGCTCTTCGACCGCATCATTGCGCGTGGCCACTACAGTGAGGCCGACGCCGCCGTGCTGGTGCGCAAGATCTGCGACGCCGTGAAGCACTGCCACGACCGCGACATCTGCCACCGCGATCTCAAGCCCGAGAACTTTCTGTTCGCCACCAAGGCGGAGGAAGCCGAGCTCAAGGTCATTGACTTTGGCCTCTCGCGCATGGACGACGGACTCAGTGCCGGTGTCATGACCACGCGCGTGGGTACGCCCTACTACATTGCTCCCGAGGTGCTTGGCCGCCACTACGACAAGTCCTGTGACCTGTGGAGCATTGGCGTCATTATGTACATCTTGCTGTGCGGATACCCACCGTTCTACGGCGACACGGACCCGGAGATTTTCGCCTCGGTGCGTGCTGGCCGCTACGACTTCGACTCGCCCGAATGGACCAACGTGAGCAATGAGGCCAAAGACCTCATCAGCCACCTGCTTCTGGTGGATGCGTCCAAGCGTCTGACCGCCGAAGAAGTGCTGCGCCACCCGTGGATCTCTGGATCCGCGCCGAGGTCGAGCATGACGCTGAACCCGAACATCTTCTCGAGCTTGAAGCGCTTCACTGGCAACAACAAGCTTAAGAAGGCGGCACTTGGTGTGATTGCTGACTTGGCCACGGAGGGCGATATTGCTGAGCTGAAAAACCAGTTCATGGCGATTGATTCTGATGGCAACGGTGTCATTACGGTGTCCGAACTGGCGGAGGCGCTGCGTGACACTGGTCTTGGAATGATCGAGGAGGAAGTGCTGGAGCTTGTGAAGGGTATCGATATCGACGGCGATGGACTTGTCGACTACCCCGAGTTCCTGGCGGCCACCATGAAGCGTAACCTGGCCAACCAGGAGGAGCACCTGATCAACGCATTTAATTATTTCGATACCACGAACACGGGTCAGATTACCAAGGCCGACCTCGTGCAGTTCATGGGTAGCGAAGAGCAGGCACAGGAAGTCATTAACGACGTGGATGCCAACGGCGACGGTGTCATCAGCTTTGAAGAGTTCGTAGCGATGATGAACCGCAAGGGATACGGCGACGACTCGGAAATGGACAGCATGGACGATAACAGCTTCCTTTCAACGGCACAATACAACAGCGGCAAAGTCCAGTCCCCCATCAAGGAGACTGAGCTGTAGGCAGTCACACGTGACCAGACCAAGAGATACAACCACAAATTACTTCGGCAGCGCGGGAGGAGATAAATACCTTCTCGAGGTTGCCACACGAGAAAAAAATGCCCTTCTGGGCAGCGTTTTGTATTCATTCATGAATCGATTGTATTGGCGTTCGACTGTGTGGTAGTTTGTGGAGCTCCGACAAGGGTAGCAGCAAACTGTCATTTCCACATTGTAACTTTGTCTGCGGTAGCGCAAGTGGAACAGGCAATGGCTTTGCTAAATGCTTTTCAGCGTCAACGTTTGTATTTGCTGCGAATTTACACAGTGACTATTTGCCAGCCTTGTTTCGCCGGTTAATGCGATCGTGTCGCTTCTCCGCAGCCAACTTTTGGGTACGCGAGAGGGCCTCACGCTCAGCACGCCTTGCTTCTTGAGCTGAGGTCATAGCGGACGACCCGTTTCCAAATCGCTGGATTTTGAGCTCCTCCTCACGTGCATCCGACCGCATGTCCATGTATTGTGCGAGCTTGTGCTGGTAGTGACGGCGCGAATTGGCCGAGAAATTACCGAAGATCAGTCGTCCAGGGCCTCGGCGCTTAAAACCAGGTTTCTTACTATTTGCCTCATCTTCCACAGCCGGATTGCGACGAGCGAGATTCTTTGCTGAAGGAGAGAGGTTGGGGGCATTGAGTAGAAGCTCGTACATATTCGTTTCCGATGACACATTCTCAATGGTGCTTGGCTTTGACTGCTCAACGACCGCCATTTTCCCCGGAGCATTTTCCGCTTCACTTTTTGTTTGAACAACGCGCTGGAGCTCTGACAGCGATGATGCTATATGTTTCTTTCGCATTGCACTCGCACGTCCAACAAGCAGTAACTGTAGTTGTGGTACACGAGCACCAGAGGCGGTGAGGTCGCACGAGACCTGAACTTCCACCTCGTCCAGGATGTGGAATGCAGTGCGTTCATCCTGAGATGCCACCACTTCGAGAATTTCACGTTCCGTATCATCCCACACAAGCTGCGCTTGAGGAATTCTGCGGATACACTCAGCACCAGTAAAAGCTCCCGTAGCCGGATCGGTGTCTACAATACGTACGCCAAGCAGGAGCGGGTCCATTTGCACGACGCCACTCTTGTCGCGCAAATACACCGGTGCTCGAAAGTCGTACTTCGGTACGTACACGATAAAGCCATTTTGCTTGAGCGCCGTAATGATAGCTGGAACTTTTACTGTGTGGCTACTGAAATACAGGGCCAAGAACAGCTCATCGCAGGCATGAGCTGCTAGCTTGGCTTGCCGATTCTTCTTGTTGAGGTGTCGCGCAAGTGGAACCAGCTCTTCCGGCGGGAAAAGGTTATCTGCGTCCACCAGAGACTCGCCATATACCGCGGCAGGTATCTCCTTTGGTTGCAGAGTCTCAGTAACTTGAAGCTGATTATCCACTGACGAGATGAGATCATCAAGGAAATCCTCATCGTCTTCTGTCTCCAAAATTGATGGAACAAGTGTCTTAGGGAGTACCAACGGTGTCGAAGTATTTATCGGCAATCGTTGTGAGGGCAAGTCACTACGTGGACTTTGAGCTGCAATTGCTGCTAAAAGCTGGCGATGCACAATGACGTCTGCATAACGACGAATGGGTGAGGTAAAATGAGTGTAGTACTGCAAACCCAATCCGTAGTGAGCAAACCGTGTAACGTCGCCGTTCGCAGCTGCCGAATCTCCTGCAGCAACAGCCCCTGAGCTTACGTATTCAGCCTCAGTCATCACACGAACGGCAAGAGACTTCAGCAGTGACATCGTCTTGTTGTCCATTCGTCCCGATCGCTCCGCTGCAGCTAGCGACTGCTGCAACGTAAAGTTGTTGGTAGCATCAATCACAACATCTCGGGCTTTCGCAAGCTGAACAAGCTGGGTAAAGCGGTCTCCAGAGGGAGGCGGATGACGACGCAGCAATGCGTGAGTAGGAAATTGCTCCACAAGTTTCTGCGCCACCGTTGAGTTCGCAAAAATCATGAGCTCGGCGATAGTTCCATGTATCTCCAAACTCTCTTTTACAGTGATCTCCACGTCCTCTTGTCCAAGCTCCGAGACGTTTAAAGAAAAGCGCACTTCTTCCTGCTTCGATAGGTCCAAACCTCCATGTGATCCACGTGTACGGCCAAGTCGGCGACCCACATCAGTAAGAATCCGGAGGTCATCACGAATATGCGCCTGGAGCTCAAGGGAGATTCGTCCTCCCGCTACACCTTCGGTGTGTTCATTTGGTGGGGGTTGCAACCTTGCCGTTCCTCGTCGCGGTGCATCATCGGCGTCCGCATGAACGCCTTGGATCAGGCGATGTGCTTGCTCATAGGTCATCGATGAGCATGAACGGATGATAGTGCGGCCAAACCACGTCGAATTCTCCACCACATCGAAAGTCTCGCCATCCAACTCCCACATAACACTTACTGCGAGACGATCTCGTTTCTCATGAAGAGAACACAAATCAGCACTTAAGACCGAGGGAAGCATATCAAGCCTCTGTCCCACCAAATAAACTGTTGTGCCTCGGCGCCTGCCTTCTAGGTCCAACGCAGATTCGTGCTCTACGAAATATGATACGTCGGCGATGTGTACTCCGAGCTCCACGTTACCATTAAGAAGGCGTCGAATTGACATGGCATCGTCAATATCTTGGCAGCCATGAGGATCTACACTGAAGATACGATGTGACTCACGCAAGTCGCGACGTCGGTCAACCTCATCATCCGGAACCTTCCAGTTTAACAAAGCACATTTGGATGGTCTCTTTGCCGTTGAACACTCGGCCACACAACCACCTTCTATGTCAATTGGGCACTCATCGCTAGATGGAAGACAGGCTAATGCCGCTTCGCTGAAAGGGGACTCCTCCACCTCATTATTGACCAGCAAAGCACTGAGCTCCGTCTGTAAGCTTCCAGGCGCACCGAGAATTCCAACGTAGTGGCCGTTCGGATACATGCTGTCCGCAGCCCAGCTATCAATTACAACTTTGAGGCGTTTGTCCAGAAGCGCGTCAAGTCGCTGCGAGCGCAGACGAATCTTCGGTAGCCGTAAATCCATCGGTACAGCAAGTGCGTAGTCGTCTCCGGCACTTACAGTAGATGCAATAACAGTAGCCACGTGATATCGAGGCGAGCGACTGATGATGCCCACAACCTGCCCTGTCGGGATCGCTCCAGTCTCTTGATCGTCTCCATCTGACTCAACACTTTCAGATTCGTGTTCATGCTCATTTTCATCTTGCGTGTAGTGCACTAGCAAGCGATCACTTTGAGGTGCTCGCCAGTGCGCCTTGGGGAGCATCTCCACGGCCACACGATCTCCATGTACACCACGATTCATCGCCGCTCGTCCAAACACAAACACTTTCTCGATCACATGCGGACCCTCAACGAGCACATAGGCCTCCATCGGGTTGTGTGAGCTCACTTCAAGTTTACCAGCAAGCACTCGAGAGGAAGGCTGTGCTAGCAGCTCCTCCAGTTGGGCCAGCCTATAGTGAGGTGTAAATTCAGATTGCGAGCCCACAACGTTGCCGTTCTCGTCCGGAATGCGCTGCGCCTCCTCGTACCGCAGCGCCTCCGCCGTATTCGCCGCCAGCTCGAGCAGAAACGCCGTGTCCGCTGTGTGTTTGGGCAGTCTCTCTGCCAAGAAACTCTCACACGTAACAGCTTGAGCATTCACCGACGCAGCCAACTGCAAACTCAACGAGGCGTCGATATCTCTCGTCATGAAGACCACGCGCGCCTGAGGGGGCAAATGTCCCTGCGTCACATACCAGTCAATGGTCTTGAGCACCGCTCGCTCGTCACGAACTACCTGCAGTTCCTCCATGGACGTTGGCTCTACAAATGTGTCCACATGATGCTGATCCGGGAACAAGTAGACACTCACACCGCCATTTGTGCGTTGGTCTTCATCTCGAAAGAACTTCCTCAACCTCGACGCGTCTCGACTGGGTGCGAGTCTCAGCGCCGCTTGTAGCACACTCTCCAATACCAGGAGACGGGGAGCTGCTTTACAGAAGAGAGTCTCCTCCTCCAGCAGCTCCATGCACTGCAAGAGACTGAAAGCGTCCGGCACCACGTATTCCCCGTCCTTTTCCCTCGGAAGCACTCGGACTGGAGCCAACGCACGCGCGTGACGACACGCAACACAGGAAGCGACGCCGCAGTGCACGTCTCGACGCAGATACCGCTCTTGGGCCTTCAACGCGCCAGGTTTGCGGCGTCGACTGCGCTCCACGAAGCTGGCGTCCGTCCGCACGCCCTCCCAGCGCGGCGCTCCATGCTGCCGCAGCCCCACACGCAGCTGTCGAGCTTCCTCTTCCTCCTGTTGCTGCTGTTGCAGCAGGGCGCGCAAGCGGCGAGCCTCCTCCTGCTCCTGGAGCTGCCACATGATGCGAATGAGAGAAAAGTAGCCATGATAAAAATATATGTGACGTGTGAGAAGAACATTATATATGTGACGTGTGAAAAGATTTCTTTTGTACTATACATTAATGGTGGTTTTCCCAGTTTGTATGGTGATGATGGAGTTTGGCGACGACGTTCGCAGTGATGCTGAGCACTCGCTGCAGTTCTTCGAGCTGGAAACGAGCTTTTGTTAGTGGAAAGAGTCATCCAGAGATGTAAAAGATGAGTTACCTTGTGGTATGGACGTCGGCCTAGAACCAGCTCGGCCCGCTTGGCACCAATGCCATGCAGATCGGCCAGCTCCTTCGTGGAGCCGTTGTTCAGGACATCCATTAAATCGCGCTCAAGCACCTTCACCATGTACGCTGCGGTGGGCAGTTCTTGAGACGGGAGTTGAAGAGATGCAGCTGTGCATTCGTGCTCCAACCGCAATAGCCGCTCTGTTAGCTTTGCATTCTTCTTGGGAAGTACGTGGTACGTCCTCTTGAAAATGCTGTAAGCTGTCACGAGACGACGCTTCTTCTCGAAAGCGATCGCGACTCTGATAAGGTCCTTCGCTAGCAGCTCGGGCTTCTTCTCCACAGTAACGACAACCGGAAGTTTTAGCACGTTTTGGTTGATCGGGACATCCATCTCGCACAGGTTTTCCTTGTCAGAGTCGGAGTCCGCACCAAACGTTTTCTTCGGCCGCAAAGGCGGAGTCCTGGTCTCTGGTAACTCCTTGTTCTCCATTAGTGCTGGCTGTGGCGGGCTGCAACTTTTAAGAATCGGTATCTCTCGATCGTTTTCAATGAGTATCGGACTCCTTGCGCTACCATGCGGTGGTAGCCGAGTTGGCGTTTTGGATTCTGGTAGAGACTTCTTCGGCACGGGAGTTGTCTTTATCAGGTTACGTCTTTTCAGGGATGGTATCTCTTGGTCATGTTGAATTAGTATCGGGCTCTGCGAACTTCCATCCTGCAGTCGTGCCCCCAGGTCTGTCTTGGGAGCTTTGCCCGACTCTGCTGGGTGGGATTTCATTTTGACAGAGTCATGAGTGGCATTATGCACCACCGGCTTCGAAGATTTCTCCCGTAGTGTTTTTTTGTTACATTTGGTAGCAGACAATCTAGGATTCTTGCCTGGTTCACTGCTGTGTTGTTGAATGGCTGGACTCCTAACTTTCTTGCCAATCACCTTCGCTTCCGACACATTCCTCTTGACCCCAACGGTCTTCTCTTGTACGCTATGCCACCGCTCAGCCACCCTCCCCTGTTTACGCTGCAACCCCTCCTGCTTGGCTTGCTTCCAGCGCCGCAGCTTCTCCTCCATCGTCAGCTCGGACATCGCTCCGGCGGGTAAATAATGGATCAAGAAATAAAATACGGAATAAAATACCGTAAATTCAAAAAATAGTCCTGAAATAGTCCTGAACCTGTCGAATCCGTTATTCATTTCCGGAGGAGCCCGCCTACGTCTCTATATCTCGGAATGGACATGCAGCATGGACGACCATGCTCGATGATGGTGTCCGTACTTACCAGGGAATCACCGTCGGCCAGCCAAACGCACTTTTGATACTCTAGAAGCATGTCGGAGAAGGCGCCGCATGTGCTGGGCGGCACGCGCCCCAACGTGGACGAGCGCTTCCACCTGCCGGACGTGGACAACGAGGCGTCCTCCGCGCCATCTATCTACACGTTGCAGGCGGAGGACGACGTCCCGGAGGTCACGACCATGGAGAGTTTGTGCATGAACTGCCATGAAGACGGCACCACTAAGCTGCTGCTCACCATGATCCCGTACTTCCGAGAGGTGATCCTCATGTCGTTCGAGTGCGAGCACTGCGGCTTAAAGAACAGCGAAGTGCAATTCGGAGGCAAAGTGCAGGAACAGGGCGCCAAGATCGAGCTGGACGTGACCACCAAGGAGGACCTGAACCGCCAGCTCATCAAGGCCGACGCCGGCGTCGTGTACTTCCCGTTGCTGGACTTTGAGATCCCTCGAGAGACGCAACGCGGCAGCATCAATACCATTGAGGGCGTGCTGCAGAAGGCCATTGAGGACCTGAGAGAGAACCAGGAGCAGCGGCGAGAGATCGACCCCGAGACGACGGAGAAGATCGACGAGTTCATCGCCAAACTCGCGCTCATGTCGGCCGGCATCACACTGCCGTTCAAGATTGTGCTGGACGACCCTTGTACGTGCTGCTGCTGGTCTGGGAGGGTTGCAATCGAGACTGACGACGTTTTGCTTTGATTTCGCAGCTGGCAATTCGCAAATTGAGAACCCGCACGCGCCCGCCGCCGACCCCAAGATGAAGGTCACCCACTACTACCGCTCCGAGCAGCAAGACCTGGACTGCGGACTGCAGCCGGATATGTCTCACGACAAGCCCTCGCAGGCCCCGCGCGTGCTGCCGCACCGTAACGAAGGCCTGGACAAGTTTGTCGAGGAGGCCAACATTGCCAAGAAGGAGGTGATCCAGATCCCTGCCAACTGTTTCGCATGCCAAGCGCCGGGCTTTTCGTGCATGTGCATGACGGACATTCCTCACTTCAAGGAGGTCATCATCATGTCGTTCAACTGCGAGGCCTGTGGCTTCAAGACGAACGAGGTCAAGGCTGGTGGTGCCATCCCGCCTCAGGGTGAGCGCATGACGCTTAGAGTGGACGCGAGCAAGGACCCAGACGTGCTGGATCGCGATATCCTCAAGTCCGACTCGGCGTGTGTGAACATTCCGGAGATTGAGTTGGAAATGGCACACGGTTCACTGGGTGGACTGTACACGACTGTGGAGGGTTTGCTTGACAAGATTCGCCAGAACATCGAAGAAGGCAACCCGTTCGCTGTTGGTGACAGTGACGGTGGTCGTTCGCTGCTGAACGCTTGGCTTGAGCGCCTTGATGCTCTGAAGCGAGGCGCCGAGCCCTTCACGTTAATCCTAGAGGACCCGCTGGCCAACAGCTTCATCTACTCGCCGTTCGGCAGTGCCGATGACGATCCGTACATGACTGCTGAGAAGTTCACGCGCTCCGAGTACGAGGATGATGTGCTGGGCATTACAGACATGAAGGTTGACAACTACTCGGCCGAAGGGCAATCATCGGGCCTGGGTAGCATTGCCGAGGAAGAGGGCAAGCCGGCTGAGCCGATTCGTAGTGACAAGGAGACCATGGGAGGTGGCCGTGCTATTGACCCGTCGAAGTACCACCCGAACCCAGCCGCCGTGATGGAGGTGCGACAGCAGCTTCAGCAGCAGGAGAAGGAGAAGGAGCAGCAGTAGGATGAGGCTGCAATGGCAGGTGGAAAGCAAGTATGCGAGGAGAGCTCGATGCCTTGTGATGTACATAGGCCATTGCGAATACAAGTTACCTCTACAAAATAGAAGACTCCTTTTGCACACTACTGCTCGAGTTTTGATGTCACTACGTATCCTAACTGTTCAAGTTGAAGGTGCACTGCACGCGCAGACTTTTCAGCTACTGCCACCATGGCTAGGTTACTTTGTGCTCGACGGAATCGGTCTTGCTTGGATGGAGAAAACGGTGTTTCTCGGTTTTCGGAGGTGCTTGGGTTCGGCTGTCGCACTATTCCAGCAAGCGAGCGCTTGAAATACGACTCTGCTTCCTGCACCAAACAAATCAACAAATATTAATCTGGGGCGTGAAAAGTTACGTGAGCTTCTCCTGTGCTAGTATACCTGGAAAGCACCAGCCAAAAAACAACATTTGCCTAAAGCATCAGTGCACTCGATAGCGTGGTCATCTGAGACTCCGAACAAGTTTTCGGCGTGGAGTAAGCACTGAATGTACAGCTCGCGCGCTTCTTGCACTCGTTTCTAGGGAGTTTGAAATAACAAGGTATCATGAGCTAAGTAGCTAAACAGTTTCATAAAGTTTTGTTTGCCTACCTGGGCAAGGAGGACTGATGCCAAACGTATACTCAGATGCAAGAGTTTAGCATTGTAGCCACCGCCGTACCGCTCTGTCAGATATTGCAAAAGCAATTTCAGATGATTCTCGGTAGCGTCTAGCTTCCCCGCGTGTTCGCATGCAATTGCTAGGTTTTCTCGTGCAATTAACGTCTCCTGATCTGCTTCTCCTTTCAAGCTAGGTACCAAACAGGTAGCACATAAAGTAAGGAAACCTGAAAAATAGTGGAAACCTGAAAAACGAAGTACGCACCTGGTGACAGTGTTGTATGCCTCCGTAAAGCAATGAATAGCTTGGCCATAGCTCTCACACAGCAGGAGCAGCTCGCCAAGTACGCTAACCCATCGACTCGTGTCCAAATGAGTACGTCCGTGTGTCGCCTCACAAAGTGTGAGCCCATGGTCTGCCATGGCAAATGCTTCAGCGATTTTCTTGTCGTTTCTAGCTCACAAAACGTTGTCAGATTCTTTGCCAGAAATTGTTATATCAACGGATCACTGTACTGTACATGTATAAATTCACGAGCTTGCTGTAAGTTCTGAGAAGACCAGGGTGGTTGTCTCCGAAGCGCTTGCGCTTGAAATGAAGAGCTTGGAGCTCCAAACGAATGTCCGAATTTGATTCTTCCGTAAGAGTGCGCTCAAACTCTTTGTGCTTCGTATCATTAGCAATAAGTTGCTGCCGATATTCGGCCAGCTCTGTGTTAACGAATCCACCATATCGTAAGCATGTGTAGGCAATCGCAACTACCCGCACATTTGATCAGTGCTAAGCACCCACCCACCTTCAGTACTAAAGCCTAGCGGTTTCCAGTCTTTCAGCAGCCGAACGTGATCTTTGCGGGCTAACGTGACTGCCAGGTTGAGTGGAGTCTCGCCCCCATTGTTTTTTCGTCGAACATCAGCACCGCCTTCCAATACTAAAGTGACGCATTGCAAGTCTCCCCATCCAGCAGCCAAATGCAGTGGCGTATTTCCAAGCTGCGATAGGCGGTAGTCAAAGTGAGAACTGAGTACATTTGAGTTCATTCCGCACACATCTTACCCAATCTTGTAATTCCACATCAGCACCTCTAGCAACGAGAAGCTCTACCAAAGAGCTGTGTCCGTATCGACAAGCAAAGTGCAACGGACTCCAACGAGTTCGCTGGAATGAATGCAAAACGAGGTTTAGATCATTAAACTCAACAATCCACTGTAATATCAAAGTTCATTTGCGTACGAGCTCCTGAACATCAATGGAGGCGACAGCATTGCGGCCCAAAAGTGAGCGTACGCGCTCCACTTTGCCGTGTTGCGCCGCATACCAAATTGTCCAAATGTTGTTCGCCGAGTCTCTTTCCATCTTCTGGATAGGCGATGGCATGCTTTTCTTGCTGGGGGAGTCCGCCATGTTTGATACTGCAAATGCGTATCACCGCGAGGAGCGTTCACTCAACAAGTTATTTTTTGCAGGCACTTGCACCGGGGTCGTTTCAATTGCCATTTGAGGCCGAGGCTTTGAGCGTTTTATCCTGTGTGTGGAGAATCGACATGGAGCGCTAGCTCTTGGCTCCATCTACGTAAAAAAACCGAGTTCGTTCTCCCATACGCTACTGGTGACAAGATGACGAGCGAGTTTTCCGACATCTCCGGGGTACGTGTCAGTGCTTTTCTGTAGCCACCTTCAACACCAACTAATACTATGAGTGTTTGGCAGAATACACCTTTGAAGAATAATGATAGACAGCCGAAGAAGCGTACAGGTCTAACAGGGAGAATGAGGCTCCTACCACTAACAGAAACCTCTACTCAAGGAGCGTACGAAATGTTTTCAAGCAATAACACCAGCAATGGTATGAGTGGAAACAAGAGCGGTCTCGTTACTCAGAAACTAAAGAAAATCACACACAAACGAGAGCTCATGGAGGCAGTGCGCAAGGCCACGACTCCCATCATGTTACCCGGACGAGATTCACCACTAACCAGTTCGAACCGAAGTTTACATGAAGCGGCTGGGAGCAGTGCAGCACCTGAGACCGACTCGAGTCAGCGTGACATCGAGTGTCTGGAAGATGGTGTTCATCTAAACGCTCGAAAATTCAACGAGTTAAAACTCATGGTAGATCGAAGACAGCGCGAGCTTCACGGACTATTGGTACGCCACGAAGCACAGTTGTTGATCCTGTCCAAAAGTTTGTACTAACATTTCTGGTCGCGGCCGTGCTAAACTGAATGTTGTAGGATGAATTACGAGTCTTGCAATTGGAAAATGAAGCGCTCAGTCGTATGCAGAACCAGGATACCCCCGTATCCAAGAAGAATATACAAATCAAGCAGCAAATTGCACAGTGCACGACTAGTATGGAGGAGCAAATGCACTTGCGACGGCAGCTTGAGCACATGATTCGACGATTACAAACCACGCAGCTACGCGTGGACGCACAACTAACTGGCATGTCTGCTGCAGTCGACACTAGTGAACGAGAAGTTGAAGAGGTGAAAATGCTTTGTAGACAGCTAGAGGTTGGTAAGAGCCGAGCTGTACAATTCTTGCAAGAAGTACAACTACAACTGCAAATGGAACGCAAGGCACGAGCACGAGAGCTAGGAGATCACGAAGTCCGTGCTCGAAATTCACAAAAAATGGAGTCGTGGAGGTTGCATCGAGCCCAAGAGCGTGCTGAAATGGTAGCTGAAATGCGAGGAGACTTGTCAGCTGAAGAAGAAGCTTGTTTAGTACGATGTATCGAGAACCGCGAACGTGCTAACGAGGCATTACACGCCGCAAACCTTGTTAAGGCACAGAAAAACTCGGACTTTGAAGCGGTTCTCGCAGAGCTCAAGTTGGCGATGGGAGCCTCGACGCTGCGTGAAGTTGTTGAAAAGATTGCCGCTCAAGTTTCTACAAGCGTATCGCTGGACAAGGAGAAAACTCAAGCTGAGGAGCGTCTTATTAGTGTGCGTCAGGAGAAAGAGGAGGTTTTACAGGAACTCAACGAGCTTAAGGCGTCCGGAATTGGAGGTATCGAGCTCAACCGCGAAGTGTACAACACGTTGGAAAGTGAAATCCAGCAAGCCAAGGCTGCACTGAAGGTGAACAAATCTGCGTTCGAGCGGCTGGATGGCGTCATGTCAGCCGTTCGACAAGGATCATTCGGGTTGGCGCGGCGGCTTCAGGCTTTTGACGACATATTAGAAGCCGGCATGGGTGATAATGCCGCTGGAGCTGGAGGTGTGGTAGGCTCCACCGGGAATGGAGCAGGTGCTAACGGCATGACGCCAACAAACTCGATGTTATCGCTGATGTCAGGCGGTGAACATGCAGGATACTTGGTCACAGCTGAGCTAAAGCTCACCAAAATCCTAGAAATCGTGGGTCAGTCAAGTTCGTCTGTCAGCAGCTTCGGTGGGTATGATGGAGCTGGTGCAGACGGTAATGGTGGGGCTGACGATGAAAACTCACAGGGCAACAACCCTGAAGATGGCAATAATTCCCACCTCGAGTTGCTGGAAGATGGTCACATGACATGGTCACCAACGACGAATAATGATCCACGACTTCACGAAAACAACATTCGAGTTCGGCCGGCATCTCGAGCTCTGCCGTCTGTTGCATTAATGGCAGCTCGAATCGGGATGACAATCACTGATAGCGACGAGGAACCCGATTCAGCTCGATCCGAAGTGTCAGCAGCCGGATCCGATATTGACGGCGAGCGGATGAGCGTAATGGTTCCATCACGAGATATCCTCAAAATGAGCAGCTCGCGTCACTTTGCCGAAGTTATGCGCAAGAAAGAGGTGCGAAGGCCCAACTTGTTTATTGTTTGAGGTTCACTTGAGACTCACATTGTTCTGATTGATTTGATTCGTGTAGCTGGCGGAGAAGCAGAAGGTGGCAGCGGAGAAGGGTATTTCGGACGAGGAGATGATGGCCAAGTTGCGAAAACGCAACCAGCTCGAAGCCGACACTCGACTCGCCACTTCACCAACGAAACATGGCGCCGAGCTGTTTTTCGCCAAGGCCGCCGCCACCGCGAAAGACACCAGTGGAAACGAGGCGCATAGCACCACCAAACCAGTTCTCAGCCCCAGTCAGTCTCTTGCCTTCGTCACTCAAATGCACTTCAACGATCTCTAGTCAACGCCAGCACCATCGAGATGAAAACACAAAATTACTATTAGATCTGTATACCTCTTTGCCGACTTGCTTTGCGTGTGACCTCTTCCGTGGCAGCACTCTAACTGACGTTGCCTGTGCCGCCCACCTGGTCCGGACAACGATAGTCCTCTGGCAGCAGCGAGCGTTGCAGTTTGTTGAAAGCAAACTGGCGCTTGCCCGTATTCTTGAGCGCATTCTCGATACGGACACCATGGCTACGCATGACAGAGACCGTCGCTGGAACACGATGTTCTGGCAAGTCGTGATGGCGCTGCAGGATACGCACCTGCTCTAAAGTCACAGACATGGCTGTGCGGTCCTTGGCACTCTTACATACCGTGACACGGCCACCACCAAGTTCACGACACAGATCCGATGAACGCTTCAAAATTTCGGTACGCTTTGTTTTGACCAGACTCTGTGCAGCGTCGTTGATAGATGCCTCAAGCGCACGCAGCTCCTGTGTCACTTCATCTTGCGTCAGATGCAGGGGTGATGTGATTGTAGAGTCAGTAGACATGGCCTTGTAGCGATGTGAGCCCGCACGTCCACGACTGGAAGACGATAGGCCGCTCAAGCCGTTGGTAGGCATAGCAACCACGAGACGACGGTACTTCTCGCAAAACGTCTTCAGAGGTTTCAGACTGCGGAAGTTGATAATATCCTGCAGCTCCGTCTTCGCGCGCTCTGTGTTGTTGGCGATCGTCTGCATTTCGTTGATACCCTGTGAGAACAGCACTGGCGTCACATGAATCTCACCACCACCAGCCAGGCGCTCGGGTAGCTCTACTTCGCTGGTGGCGACCTGCACCGTCACGATGTACTTGATGTGAGACCGCTTGGCCCCCGTTTTGTTCGAAACGGTGACCTTTACTACGCCAGCTTCATCGGCCACATCCTTGCGGCGTGACATTCGGAATGAGAAACGGTTCATAGGCTTGTCACGGACATCCTGAATCACAAACGCCACGCAACTCAGATGCTCCACTGAGCCTGCCATGTCTTCCAACATGCCGATTTCCTTGCCGTGAGTAGAGAGCAGGGACTCCACCTGGAAAAGGAAACCCAGACTCGAAAACTGACGCAGCATATCTTCACCACGGATAACATCCGGGTTCTGTATTGCGACCTCCACTTTTCGGACAAAACTGCACGTCAATGCTGCCATCGCCTGGGCAAATGCGCTGTCCATACGCAGCTGTAAGTCCCATTTGAGATCATCGTATTCTCGTACTTCCTCAGGCCACTTCGACAAATCAAGATCTGCTTCCGCGATCTTCGCCTCCATTTTCTTGCGTCTGTTCTGGTAGGATAGAATGCCGCCTTTGTTAAATTTGTACACGTGGGCTGCGGGTGCACCAACTGTGGTGAAGTCGTATGCCGATACCTCCTTCGATGACCGTCTTCTCTCGTCGTTGATGAACGCGTTCGTAGGTCCAATGAGTAGATCCTGGATGTGCATATTAATTGGCACGAATCGCAAATCCGACGACTTCTTCTCCACACTAGCTTTGAAGTAGTTTTTGTGCTTGTCACGATTCACCAAATACTGGATGTTCCTGCGCAGCATTGCTACATACTCCTTGCGACGTCGAACACGATCCTCGAGCCATTCGCGAGCGAGAGAGGAGTCTGTATCGTCCTGAATCTGACCAATTAGTGTACCGTAGAAACCCATGTTTTGTTTGCCCTTCTTTTGGTTGAGGAAATTGTGTAGGTCCTCGCGCGCACGATCTGCCTGTTCCTGGCGCTCGGCTGCAATCAACTCGATCAACTGGCGCGGAATAGCGTTCGAGTAGACGCTTTCCTGCAAGTCTTCCACAACGAGACCGCCGCCGCCGTCTTCTGTATCGTACTGGAAGAACCGAATGATGTTGCCGATATTCTTGTGAGACGAACCCTCGTCTCGGTTGGAAATATCGCCAGGCATCATCACCGTTTGTACACTCAGCTCAGCGTTCTTAGCGTTGCCCATCAAGATACTATTAATCTCACTCTGCAGAGATGGGAACTCCTCCAAGATGGCGCATGTGTGCTCGTCCGATGGATGAATATTCAAGGAGTGGCCACTCGCTGCTGCATCCAGCACTGCTTGTGAAGACGTCACAAACTCCAAGACGGGGTGGAACATGGTCATCTGAAACGATAACTGCGGGTTGGAAACTGTGTCTTGACTACGCGAGCTGGAGCTTGATCGTTCCAAATAATGTGCCGAGTTTTCGCGCTTTCCAATGGTGCTAGCGTGCACCATGAACCGCAACAAGGTATTTGATGCAGGCCCAATCACGGGCACTTCTAACACGGCAACGAAAGGGAAAATAGCGTGGGTTGAACCCGTTGTCAACACCGACTCCGTTTCACCCGCTACACCAACGGGCTCAGTGGTGCCAACGCATTTCCAAGCAGCTGCGTTCGAGATACTGTGGAGTGAGCTGCTGGACGTAATCGTCTCTTTAGACGAGTAAAAGTCGAGAGACACAAAGCAAGCTCGATCGAAAGTAGCCGGCAGCTTCAAGCGCACGATGATGCGCAAGCGGCTGCCAGGTTCATCGTTGTTGAGCATCGAATCGCCCATACTTAAACGGTCCCGAAGCAACTTGGAGTACGGCATGTGGCTCGATGAACCAGAAGATCGTGGTGTATAGTTGAACACGTCCTCCTTGGAAGATTGGTCAACTGAAGGTGCCTCGTCCTGTCGGAAGTTCTCAGTGCTTGGGTTCCACTGCAAGAAGAGCAGTAGCAGTGGTGGCAGGCTGTGCGGCAGCCAGACGATAAAGATATACCACACAACGTCCGAAAGCTGGTTGTCCTCGCCCTTGTGAGACACATACTGCGCAATATAGATAACTTGAGCTGATATGTAGAGTACACAGGTCGTGGCGATAATAGCATAGAAGATCGTGAGAGACTTTCGAATCCGTGCGTCCGATGGATCTTCGTTCAGCATAAGAGTTCGTCCACGACTCATGACCATGCAGCCCAACACCATCAGCATCAGTGTGTAGACAATAAAGCCTGTGCCAAAAGCCAAGTAGAATGCCTCCATATCGCAGTCTTCAATGGCAGATCGAACAATTTTTCCCTCTGCGGCAATCGAGAGAGCGCACTCTTCCTTTGATGAACATGACGTAGACTTAACGTCGTACACGCACTCCAGTTTTTCTTCCGCCATAACCGACACCACAATAATGAAGGCGAGCACGCACAAATTAATCAAAATGTACGCCAGCACAACCGGTGATGTGAAACTAAGTTTCTTGAACCACTTGAACGACAGCACAGTGGCCCAGTGAAAGCATAGCGACAGAATCATCGCAGTATTGAAAAAGTACTGCGCTGTGTACCAGTGGACGTATGCCTTCGAAGGCTGGATTACCCACACCAGGTACCCACCAGTAGCTGCAGCAAACGAAAACAGCGCCGTGATCGCCACTAAATCGGTCCAGAGCGTATTCACTGTCAATGGAAGGCCATGCCACCTAATAATCACCAGCGAGAACAGGAAACACGCGCCATATACTACCACAGTCACGATATCCAGTGGAGCAGCTTTGAGTGAGCGGCTTGCATCATCCAGTGTGTAAAAATTGATCGGCGAGTTATCGACAGCCGAAGCGAGACCCTGGTATGCCGAGAGGTACACCTTGTCGATTGCCACCGAGTTGTTGGCGGGGTTCTGGAACGTCCCAAATGTAATGTTCACTGTGTCACCGTTCTGGATACTGCCTGTGAATGAGTCTGGAATCGTAAACGAAATATTGGATGCACCAACATAAAGATCTAGAGCCACTGAAGCTGAGCTTCCCGAGTCGAGCAGTAGCATCGACGCAGTCGTCACGTTGGCAATCAAGTTTCCAAACTGCTCCTCGTTGTCACTTGCAACACGTAGCAAAAAGAACGCGCCTGCACTGAGCACCGCGCCACTCGTAACACTCAGCGTCACGGGCGTCGAGCTCATGATAACAGCATCGTCCGCCTCCATCGCCGTGTCCGTAAACGCTCCAACGAGCTGATACGAATCGGACGTGAGGTCCAACTGGAAGGCCTGCTGCGTACTAGAAGAGGTTGATCCTGTGCTGCTGCTGGACGACGCGAGACAGCCTGTGCCGTCGAACTTCATGGACAGCGTCGTGTCCTCCGTAAACGTCCCTGGTCCAAGTCTCGTCGTGACGTGGTCCACCAGGAACTTGTAGCTGTTGCGAACCGACATGAGTTCCGCCAAGGCGTCTGCGTCCAGCGCCATAATAGTTGCATTGCCGTCTCGCGAGCAGTCGACGCTCGTGTCCGTCGTCCCCGCATAACAGTCCGACGACGAGCCTTCCAGCACCCAGAGCGTGGGCGTGTTGAGCGTGATCTCGCACGAGAAATTGCACGAAGACGCGGCCACCGAGCCGGCCGACAGATCGAACGTCTCGAGCATCTGCGGGAAGTTGTACGTGCTCGTGGCCACGAGCGAGCAGTTGGAGCACGTGCCGTTGAGCGACGAGGCCACCGTGAGACTGGCCACGTCCGAGAGGTCGCTGCCTTCGTCCACGTTCTGCAGGTCAGCGGTGCGGCATTGCTTGACGCAGTCCACGGGGTCTGTGAAGAGCGTTCCGGTCGTGTCCGTCGTGTAGAGGCAGCGGTTGTCCTCGCACTTGTAGGCCAAGGAGGCTGGGAAGTCGTTCATGGCTGTGGTGGCGCCCAGAGCCGCCGCTAGCACGAGCAGCGCCGTCGGGAGTCGTGCCAGAGGAGGCATCTGGGCATTCCTCGGCCGCCTGTGGGTCGCCAGTGTGTCGCGTGCGCCTTCCGCTTGTGTGTGTGGAGAGGTTGGAGGTTGCTAAGTACGCGCCTGCCTGCCTGCCTACCTGAGGAAAGACACGAGCGTGCGGCGGGTCGACTGCGACTCTCTAATGCGCTTGTGAAGGTGTTTCTCCTCCTCTCCCCACGGCAAGAGCCAGTGGGCGACACTTGGAAGATGTATATGTGTAGAAAAAGGGTGGTACGATCGGGCGCTGGTGCCCGAAATTGACCGGTCACGGTACGATGTCTGCTTGGTGCTGCAACCGACTGGGAGGGTCGATTGATCGATGGATGCGGGACCAATTTGTGAAGCCATCGATCTGCAAAATGAGACCTGACTTGGGAACGATGGGCCCAAGACAACTATTTGCGGAGCGGATACCGTGGCTACAGAGTAGTGGTAGGGTGAATTATTCCGAAACTTATACAGTGCTATGATAGTCAGATAGCAGCTATCTGGTGAGGACTTTGACGCTCGTTCGCTGCCCACTACACAGAGCTCTTTTATTTTCGGACTCGCAACCAGACTCAGATTTGGTCTGCGCTGTGGTGTTCGGCATCAGAGAATTGTTACTTTTCAATTTGGAGAAGGTGGGAAACTTTGCAGTCCACCGTTTGGGCAGAATTTGGGAACAGATACCTTCAAAAAAAGTTTTCAGTGGACGGGTTCAAAGTGCCGATTGGCCGTGGGGTTGCTGCCTTGGCGTGTGCTATCGATCGCAGGGAAACCGCAGGCAAGGCTGGATAGGCCATAACAGTGGACTTGTCAGCTTCACTGTCGGATATGTCCTGCGTCGAAGCACAAATACATTGATGGCCGCTGCGGTTTGACAGGCGCTTTGCACAGAGAGCCGCTCGGATCACCAAGCACTGGATTGCGCTTGGATTCGTTGAGGTGGCGTCGACGGGTTGAAGGCGGAAGGAAATACCGTGTGCTCACTGGGTTGGGAATCACAGAGCAATGAAAACGTAAATCGGCTAACGTGTAGGGCTTGCATGTATCTGTGGTACCAAATTGGTCTGCACACTACGTTAATAAACTAGAGCAAGTTTATCATAAAATGCTATGCTGTTGGAATACATACACATTGACTCAGATACTTGTAGTTGTGCTGCAACAGCAAAGCTGTTGCAGCACAACTACAAGTATCTGAGTTTCATCGAAGTCGTGACCCGAGTGAAACCTGTGACATAGCTAACGACCATCATGTCTTCAGCATACATGTACCAAACTGCCAACATCAATTCCTCCACGCCACAGCCCTAGCGTTCCAATTTCACGTATCTGCTGGTCGTTGCCAGCTTCTGCTCCAGACACACCACGCCGATCGTTTCTCCCCCATTCCTGCAAGTATCCTCTTGGGCGAGATTTAATAAGCGAGGCCGAATATGGCACGGCACCATTCCACAGCGACGCCATCTTCTCCTTCAAACAAGGAGTACAATCGTTACACTTGACACCACACCATGAAACTCAACCAAAGCATGGATGGCACCCACAGTTTCCCAGCCTTTTACTTCATATGTGCAATCTCCTCTTTCGTAGGGACGATTGCCCTGAGGTTCAAGTCGTCGGGCTCCATGTGTTGTCGTACAGACATGATGGAAACTGTTGCGCGGTTGTCCAATATCCCAGCACACTGTCCACAAAGAGGGAAAAGGTTGGCAGCATACAGTTTTTGGTGCAAAACATACATGGTACAAAATACCCCGCGAG